>JBBPBX010104966.1:0-11653 GCA_038048925.1 Garcialebias charrua
CTGAGTCCAGTACACCGTCTTAAACTGGTCTGAGTCCAGTACACCTTCTTCAACTGGTCTGAGTCCAGTACACCTTCTTCAACTGGTCTGAGTCCAGTACACCTGACTCCAGTACACCTTCTTCAACTGGTCTGAGTCCAGTACACCTGACTCCAGTACACCTTCTTCAACTGGTATGAGTCCAGTACACCTGACTCCAGTACACCTTCTTCAACTGGTTTGAGTCCAGTACACCTTCTTAAACTGGTCTGAGTCCAGTACACCTTCTTCAACTGGTCTGAGTCCAGTACACCTTCTTCAACTGGTTTGAGTCCAGTACACCTTCTTAAACTGGTCTGAGTCCAGTACACCTTCTTCAACTGGTCTGAGTCCAGTACACCTTCTTCAACTGGTCTGAGTCCAGCAGGGGCGTAACTTTAGGTCTAACATTGGGGGGGGGGTTGTGCTCTCTACTTATTTATTTATCGAATAAATTACTTTTTTTTAAATGATTCGGGATATTTTAGGGTTAAAATATATTGTAATGCTTTTACTGTGATTACTGTAACAGGTGACAAAATAAGTGTTAATTGTGCAAAAATAAATTACCAAACAATTTATTATAAAATATGTAAAATGTAAAACAAGCTTTAATAAAGTACTTTACTACTATTTATACTGTTTATTAATTACATCATCATCCCAACAACACAAACTGAGTGATGTAAATATAATCTGCACACAAAACATGTTCAATCAGGGCTCAAAATGTTTAACTGTCAAAGAAATGTGCAAGGAAATAAACTAGTATCACTCTACAGGCACATTTTGTGAGAGGGCACTTCACAAAGACACAGTCAGGCCGTGTGAGACTGAAGGAGGTTCCAACCATTTGTTTTCATCGCCCAGAACCAAATGAGAAGTCCAGCAGAACTTCCACTGACCAGTGATCACACATATTGTTCTAAAGTTCCTGGTTTTAGTTTTCTACATTCACCTTATAATCTAGCTGTTTTTGCAATCTTATTTAATTTGATTAAAATAAAAATAAAAATATGTATGCCTCTTTTATAACTGTCTATTGTTGTCACTGTTGTCATCATCCTTTGGTTGTAACCAGCTCTCTCTCTTGTCATTGAATTTTGTGCAATGCTGGGCATCTTGGAAGTAAAAGCCAGACAAAAAACATGAAGAAAAAACAAACAGCATCTTGTGCCACAACAAGCAAGCCCCCACCAAACACCTTGATTGTTGCCATGGAGGAGCTTGGGCTATCATTTGAAAACGCCACACCACCCAGTGCAGCTTCAACACATGTACATATGGATGGTATGCTTGGAGGGATTTTTATGTCCCTTACATTTATTTAATTTCACTGATTATGCATAAGTTATAGTTATACATAAGTCTTGGCATCCTCAGTAAATTTCAGACAAAGTTGTTGCAAGGCTTGCATTTGATATTTGAAAAACTAATTTCTAATCACTTTAATTTGATTTTTATTTTGACAGCCTCCCCATCAACCAGTCAACTCCAACAATTCACCATTAACGTACCAGCTCCATCTCTCTGAGGACTGACCAGTTCCACCAACCTGGTGTCATTTCTTAGCCCATCGCTCAGTCAATCTGAAAAGATGAAGATGGACATGCATGTGATAATTTAATTAAAAATTGTTACAGTTCTACAGTTTATTGATGCTGATATATTCTTTGTAATAATTCTTATTTCTTGTTCTGTCTTGAAAGAGAGTCTCATCTGAACTTGACCCATGATTACCATACGCTAAACAAATAATATAAAACACATCTTGATTCAACAATTTATGCTGCAGTCTTTGACGAAGTATCTATAATTTGAACTAAATTAAACAACATCAATCTCTCAGAAAAAAGGCTAAGTATTTTCTAGTTAAGATTTCAGTAACTGGAATTACCATAAAATAATTTTTTTTTTTTTAAACTTTCAAATTTAAGCTGTACTTAATATTTTTAAACGCTGAATTAGACAGAAATACATCAATTTAAACCAGTCATGATGGCAGAACTAGCTGCAGTTAAAACACAACTAGTAATTTAACATGTTTAATTAACAAAAACTGATAACATGAAGTATTAATGTTTATAAACTGGTACAGAACAGTCAGCTAACGCTTCACAATGGCAAAAAATATTGTATTTACATCAACTTACCGGAGAAAACACGTCTGAAACATCAAGAATTAACTACGTTCAATGGTAGAACCGCTGCTGTTAGCTGCTGTTTGGAACATGGAGCAGCTCCGTGACCCACGTGACTTCCGCATTCCATTCTTACAATGGGACTCTATGGAAGTGTCACAACTCTCTGTAGGGCTCTGGGGCCACCCTGTAGCCGGTGGGATGGGTGATACCAAGTTTTTTGCAGGGGAGGGGGTCAGTCCTCAGGGAGTTTGCTTAAAAACACGCAGCAATTTTACTAAAAAAATTAAATGAATAAAGAAAATCAATTATTGATGTAAGATATGTATAACGATGAAATGATGTCATTTTATTGGGTGGGTTATATTGACTGGATCAAATTAGTGGGGGTGTTATAACCCCCCCATCCCCAGTGTAAATTACGCCTATGCGTGTGTGTGTACAGTGTTTGGTTTTATGTTGTTAATAAAGTTTTTAAACAAATGTTTGTCTTAATGTAATTCCGTTTTTTCCAAATGTCATTCTGTTTTTTCAAATGTCATTCTGTTTTTTACAAATGTCATTCTGTTTTTTTCTAATGTGATTCAGGCCACTTCCGCTTCGGCTACTTCCGTTTTGGCTTAATGTAATTCCATNTGTTTTTTCAAATGTCATTCTGTTTTTTTCTAATGTGATTCGGGCCACTTCCGCTTCGGCTACTTCCGGTTTGGCTTAATGTAATTCCGTTTTTTTTTCTTCAGATTTCATTCTGTTTTTTTCTAATGTAATTTCGTTTTTTCAAATGTAATTTCGTTTTTTCAAATGTTGTTGTGTTTTTGTTTTTTCCCCCAAATGTAATTCCATTTTTAAATAAAAAATGTTGTTCATTTACACCTTAGGGCCACTGCCACCGTATGTCACACAGCAGTGCGAAACCTCCACTGATGTGTTGCTGTCTTACAATCTCTCTAAACACACAATGCCCATATTCAACAACCTTTAACACCAGCCAGCACATTAGCACAAACCTTTCAAACCTAATACAAAGCACAATGGTGGAGGACTACCATAATTTCTGGACTACAGAGCGCACCTGAATATAAGCCACGCCCACTAAATTTATAAATGAAAACAACTTATACATATAAAGGCCACACTTGTCTATAAGCCGAGGGTGTCCACGTTGTAACATGAGATATATACTCAGAAAGAGTATTTAAACTTTTAATAAAAAAACAGTGTGGCAGCACACAGCTACTGAGAGAGATGTACAGATCTTTTTGTAAATCAAGAATCAACCACAGATGGTGTTTTATAGACTTTATTTTACTGTTCAACACAGAGTGACCCCTACACGACTTCATGGCATCTACATCCATCACTCATGGTTACTCTACTGAATGGGCTAACACAAACTATCACATAATGAACATAAACTAGTCTCAGAAGAGCAGATTAATCACTAAAAGAACAATGCAAAACAGCTAACTAAGATGATTAATAATGAACATGAATTCTACCCATAATCCTTTCCTGAGACCATGTGACCGACAGTCAACCACAGCAGAATGCTACAACATGTACAGTACCTGTAACAAACACAAATATGTACAGTAATTATTTTATTTTATTTTTTTATGAACAGTGCCTGTAACACGGCTGGTTAAAAAAACTTTTAAAAAAACGTACCCTACTAGGAAGTCGTTGATCACTATCTTCATTTTCTTCCTGCACAATGTGCCCACCTCCCTGGGGACACAACAGGGAGGCGGCATGAGAAGTAAGTTTCTCCCCCTCCCCAATGGAATAATGAATCCAACTTCCATTGGTCCAATGTGATCTGTTCGGTACTTTTATTGGTCAGATTTTTTAAACCTTTATTTACACATACAGTATAGTCTCACTGAGTCACAAGGACCCCACCCCCCAAGACAGACATGTACTGGGCAGCTCTGTGTTCGCCCAGGTGTGACGAGGCTATATGTTTTGGTGGCATGAAGCTTGTTAGCCCGTCCAAATATAAATAATACATAAATTAGCCGCAGCATTGTACAGTATAAGCTGCAGTGTTCAAAGTCTGTGAAAAAGGTAGCGGCTTGTAGTCTGGAAATTACGGTAATTGTTTGGGCTTGTGCACCATGCAGTCACTGAGTCAGTCATGAACATATCTGTAAAACAAAGCAACTTAGATGTTGCACAAATTTCATAATCATTGCAAATGTATAAATCACCCTGCTTTTGTCACATAAATAGATGCCTGCAAACTGTAATAAACCGAAACAGCATGGTAAAAAATATGAAAATCCCTCCTCAGTCTGATCAGGCCATGTGTAACAATCAGTTTAGTTTCTTTGCACACTTTTATTTGAACATTTCTTTGAAAAAGATGAAGTCACTGTTTCATGTTCTTTGCCATTTTAGATCTGAGTCATGGTTTTCCCCCCCTGTCATATCTGTCATGTCATAACCCCGGCTATTTTTGACGAATCCCTCAGGACGTGCCTGACCTCTGTGGATAAGAACACAGCACTGAACGGCGCCGTTTACAGCAGCTCAGCATGCTCCCCGTGGACCTGATGTTTACTAAAATGTTACTGTGATGCATCTGAAAGCAGCTGAGACAGTAAATCAAATTATTGATTCAAAAACAATTAATTTTCAATTATTGTGAGGAAATAATTGTTTACATTTTCATGACTTTTCCCTCAAAACTTATTTTGGTACATAAACATATTATACTACAAAGTACTTTTGTCTTCTTTTACCCAATACATCACCCATGTTGTTGGACTTGTTTGTGATTTTTTTTTCTTCATCAATCCCCCTAGAATACAAAGTACACAACCATGCTTCTATTGACTTTAATTATATTTTAGCTAAAAATGTTATCTTCAAAACTGGAAATGAAGGCTCCATCTAAAAAAACGCTGTCAACAAATACAACTACTTTGTATCAGATTTGATCATCAGAGCCTTCGGCTGCCTATGATTCAAGAATTTCGAAGATCCGAACTATAGTTTTTGTAAAGCAACTCCTTCTTTGAGGCTTATGTTTCAGTCTGCATTTTTGTCTGCTTCTCATTAACTTGGCAGTCAGGGAGTGAGAGACACAGGTGTTTCATAACCAGAGGTTGGCATGGTGACCATAATAATGAGACATGGGAAGAAGCTTTACAATGTGAAGTTTAATAAAAAGGTAGGGGTTTGTTTGTCTTATTATTTGATGATTAAAATGTTACCATGGAACTTTTGGTAGCATCTGCGTTGAAACTTCAAAAATTTTCAAATATCTTCCAGTTGTTAAATACTTTCTATCTAGTCTGTCTGTATGTATGTATGTATGTATGTATGTATGTATGTATGTATGTATGTATGTATGTATGTATGTATGTATGTATGTATGTATGTATGTATGTATGTATGTATGTATGTATGTATGTATGTATGTATGTATGTATGTATGTATGTATGTATGTATGTATGTATGTATGTATGTATGTATGTATGTATGTATGTATGTATGTATGTATGTATGTATGTATGTATGTATGTATGTATGTATGTATGTATGTATGTATGTATGTATGTATGTATGTATGTATGTATGTATGTATGTATGTATGTATGTATGTATGTATGTATGTATGTATGTATGTATGTATGTATGTATGTATGTATGTATGTATGTATGTATGTATGTATGTATGTATGTATGTATGTATGTATGTATGTATGTATGTATGTATGTATGTATGTATGTATGTATGTATTGGGCAGCACGGTGGCACAACTGGTAGAGCTGCTGCCTCTCAGCGAGAAGGTTGCCGGTTCAAATCCCGGTCCGGGGCCTTTCTGGGTGGAGTTTGCATGTTCTCCCCGTGCATGCGTGGGTTTCCTCCGGGTACTCCGGTTTCCTCCCACAGACCAAAAAACATGCTTGTTAGGCTGATTGGTGACTCTAAATTGACCCTAGGTGTGAGTGAGACAGGTCCCTCTTGTAAATGAGTCCCCGTGACTCAACGAGGCTAGCCTGTATAAATAAAGGTTGAATGTATGTATGTATGTATGTATGTATGTATGTATGTATGTATGTATGTATGTATGTATGTATGTATGTATGTATGTATGTATGTTCGTATGTATGTATCAGAGTCAGAGTCAGAGAGTCTTTATTGTCATTTGCACCGCATGTGGTACATGTGATGAAAACGAGATTATGTACACGGGGTCCCAGTTACATCCAACAACAAATGCAAGAGAAAAACAGTAATAACATCTAGAATTAACTAAGAGAAACATCAACTAGTAATACACTAAGCCCTAATGTAGTGGAAAAACATCATTATAAACAGCAGCACGAACATGAGTCTGTATGAGCAGATGGTCACAAATGAACACAGCAACAAGAAAACAGATCAGCATCAGCATGATGTGATATTTTGCAGTGTTTATTCTTATTATTTATTTATTCATGAGTCTAACAGCCTCAGGGTAGAAGCTGTTCCTCAGTCTAGTGGTTCTACATTTGATGCTCCTCAACCTCCGTCCTGAGGGGAGTGGGGCAAAGAGTGTGTGTGCTGGGTGAGTGAGGTCTTTCATGATGCAGGTGGCTCTTTTCCTGCATCTGGAGGTGTAAATGTCTGTGATGGTGGGGAGACTGACTCCAACAGACTTCTGTGCAGCCTTCACCACTCTCTGTAGAGCTTTCCTCTCTGCAACTGTGCAGCCTCCATGCCACACGTTGATGCTGGAGCACAGGATGCTCTCCACTGCACACCTGTAGAAGGAGGTGAGGACTGGGCTGCTCAGACCAGCTCGTCTCAGCCGTCTGAGGAAGTAGAGTCTCTGATGACCTTTCTTGATCAGGCTGGTGGTGTTGTTGCTCCAGCTGAGGTTATCATTCATGTGTACACCCAAGTATTTGTAGCTGGAGACCACTTCCACTGCAGACCCACCTATTTTCAGTGGGGCGTGGGTGTGTTTGTTCCTTCTGAAGTCCACAATCATCTCCTTTGTCTTCTTCACATTCATGTGAAGATTATTCTCTTTGCACCAGCTCTCCAGATGTTCCACCTCCTGTCTGTAGCTGGACTCATCATTGTTTGTGATGCATCCCACCACCGCTGTATCATCTGCAAACTTAACAATATGACAGCCTGGAAGTGTGGCTGTACAATCATATGTGAGCAGAGTGAACAGAAGAGGGCTCAGCACACATCCTTGAGGAGAGCCAGTGCTGAGGGTTATGGTGGAGGAGGAGAAGTTGTGGATCTTCACGGACTGTGGTCTGTCTGTTAAGAAGTCTAGTACCCAGTTACAAATAGAGGGGCTTAGTCCAAGTGTAGATAGTTTGTCTATCAGAGTTTGGGGGATCATGGTGTTGAAAGCAGATGTGAAGTCCACAAAGAGCAGACGCACGTATGAGTCCTTCTGATCCAGGTGGGTGAGAGCAGTGTGGACCACAGAGGAGATGGCGTCCTCTGTTGATCGGTTCTCGCGGTATGCGTATTGATGAGGGTCCTCGTTGATGTTGACGGTTGTCTTGATGTGGGACATGACCAGTTTCTCAAAACTATGTATGTATGTATGTATGTATGTATGTATGTATGTATGTATGTATGTATGTATGTATGTATGTATGTATGTATGTATGTATGTATGTATGTATGTATGTATGTATGTATGTATGTATGTATGTATGTATGTATGTATGTATGTATGTATGTATGTATGTATGTATGTATGTATGTATGTATGTATGTATGTATGTATGTATGTATGTATGTATGTATGTATGTATGTATGTATGTATGTATGTATGTATGTATGTATGTATGTATGTATGTATGTATGTATGTATGTATGTATGTATGTATGTATGTATGTATGTATGTATGTATGTATGTATGTATGTATGTATGTATGTATGTATGTATGTATGTATGTATGTATGTATGTATGTATGTATGTATGTATGTATGTATGTATGTATGTATGTATGTATGTATGTATGTATGTATGTATGTATGTATGTATGTATGTATCCCTGCTGCATTGTGTGCAAACCTGGTGAAAAACGACAGGAAACGTTTGACCTCTGTAACTGCAAACAAAGGTTACTGTACCAAATATTAACATTGATTTTCACAGGTGTTTAAATACTTATTTGCAGCAGTAACACACAAATAAATTGTTTTAAAAAATCATACATTGTGATTTCTGGATTTTTATTTATTTATTTAGATTATGTCTCTCACAGTGGACTTGCACCTAATATGAAAATTTCAGACCCCTCCATGATTTCTAAGTGGGAGAACAACTTGCAAAGTTGCAGGGTGTTTAAATACTTATTTTCTTCACTGTATGTACAGTATGTATGTAGCCTACTGTTTGTACAGTGTGTATGTACTGTACATTATGCATGCACAGTGTGTATGTACTGTATGTACAGTGTGTGTAAAGTGTGTATGTAGATTGTCTATGTACAGTGTGGATGTATGTATGTTATTATCATGTCCGACAGAACTTTGCACTTAATAAATAACCTCAGGTGCTTGGTTTGTAAAAGGTACATTTTAGCTCCTAAATGTTTGTTGAAATGTGTTTTGTGCAGCTTACATTTAGCTGTTTGTAAATATTTAAGTTACATGTAGAGTTTGAAGGCGGAGCTGGGTGAAACTTGGTTCAGTAAACACTTCAGTCCGTCTAGTGAGGATCTCCAGATGCTTTCCGCTTCTGTTCCTGTTCCTGCTGCTGCTGGAGCCTTCAGCGCGAGGCAGCCCCGCCAGCACACACACAGCCGGGCGGTATCACGTGGTGACACAACCCTGCGACTGACGTCACCGTCCCCCCATCTCCCAGCAACTCTCTCCATCAGAACTCGCGTCACCGTGCGCCCTCGCCGTTCGGTTGCCGAGCAACCGGTGCCTCGAAGCTCTGACGCGGGTGTGACGTTAATAAGGTGGGTACCAATTTGTTCTCGCGGTGGAGGGAGGAAGGGAGGAAGGGAGGGAGGGGTGAAGGAAGGAGGAGTTCCCCCCGTGAGAGCCTCGGCTCTGCATTCCGGAGCAGCTCAGACTCGGAGCGGCCGCAGCGGCTCTTCTCCTCCTCTTCTCCTCCTCCTCTTCTTCTCCTCTTTCTGTCTGCGCTCAGGTGGAATGACTGTTGGACTTTTTGTCTTACAGCCTGAACTGTGAGAGAACCTGGTTTATGTTCTTTAAAAAAGGTAGGCCTCTCTCATTTTCTACTATTCTTTATTCTATATGATATAAAAAAAAAACACATATCTAATTCTATATTATATAGTTTAGATATGTGTGTTTTTTTAAACATCAGACAAAAGCTTTATTTCGGGTTTTACTTGTTACATTTAATATTTTACTCATACTTTCACTTACAAAGAACAAGTTACAGTACTTAATATTTGAATAGGAGCTGATGATTAAAACCCTTAAAACAGATATTAATTTCTTTGTTTTGAGTTTTTTTAATGAAGCACTTTATTTCTATCAGACACTTTGTTGTATTTCAAAGTTTTCAGGAGTTCTTCAATTCCATTCTTACTCGGGTTAATGAAGTCACCTGCTCGTCTCTGCAGGTACCAGCAGCCTTCATTAGTTCCGGTGCACCATGGTGATCATGACAGGCCCCAGCAGGAGCACCCAGCCGCCTCCTGCCCAGGGGAGGCCGCTGCAGGTCGGCTTCTATGAGATCATCCGCACCCTGGGGAAAGGAAACTTTGCAGTGGTGAAGCTGGCCAGACACAAAGTCACCAAAACCCAGGTCAGAAGCCGGGTCTCCCGCTCTGCATGTTGCACTTGTTTGATTTTAAATGCACGCCAAGTGTTTTAATCCGTTTTGTTTTATTCTTTCAGGTGGCTATAAAGATCATAGACAAGACCAGGCTGAATCCCTCCAACCTGGAGAAGATTTACAGAGAAGTGCAGATCATGAAGCTGCTAAACCACCCTCACATAATCAAACTCTACCAGGTGTGTTTTCTTTAACGTCTTTTGGAGGTTTGCATGAGGTGTAATCTGGTTTATGCATGAACGTGATGTGGACAGAGGTGCATTGCTCTGCAGCAGGGACAGTACATGTGAAGAAAACACGAGGGAGTTGGTGGGTTTTGCTTGTGAGTCTTCTGCACAGCAGCATTAGTGCAATGACCTCCCCTTCCCCATGTCCTTCTCGTCTTCCATGTGTGCAAGTGATATAGCAGTTGAAAGACATTTATGGGTGCCTGCTGCGAGGACAATGCCTTGCTGCGATGTCCTCAGTTGTATTTAATGGGATAGGTGATCGCAGAGACGTGGGTAAGGGAATCGGTGATGGAAGTGCGTTACAACGTTAAGCCTTCTTAGCACCTGTGAAAGCCAAGTGCAATGTGTCTGTCCGTCACGTGAAGGCCGCTCCACAGCGCTGCTTCACTCCCAATTAAATTGAAGACTTACGAGGAAGAATCCGCTTTTACCGACTCGGGTGACCTTGCACGCGCCTCGGCACACATCTGGCAACAAACACACCGCAAAGAAAAGCAAACAAGGCCCATTTTATTCAACTTTCAATTTCTTTCTTTTCTTTTTTTGTGTGTGCCTCTTTTGAGGATTATTTTGAGTATAATTGTAAGTGTATGAGCAGCGCTTCGTGTCCGCACTGCCAAAAATAAAGACATGACATTTATCTGGAAAGCCCCAAAATTGTTTCCCCTTTTATTCAAAGAATGATGGCTAAAATAAGTAAAATGTTAAAATATTTGACAACACTTACAGGTAATCACAAAAAGTGGCTTAAACACCCTCTGGGCAAAACTAATATTAATTAGACTGTTTGTCTGCTTTTTAGGAAAGTGAGTGGATTAGTTGACAGCTGCTTTGTGAATATGAATTTAAATGTTCGTCAGTGAAAGAGCTGGGCAGGAACAGTACTGAAAGCTCCTTTGCTTAATCTGATACACACACACATGCACACACCTGACAGCAAAAAGACAGTGGTGACTGAACGTACGGTAGACATTGTACACATAATGAGCCAATTAAAGTCATTTAAATTCAGAATAAAATCTATTTGGCATCGTACAATGGCATGATGCATTGTCCAACCCTGAATGGCAACTCGTGCTGTCATCACTCCGTCACTGACAACTATGCAAATCAAGCTGAGAAGAATGACTGAATGCATGTCGACTGATTAAACCACTAATGATTAATGCACTGCTTTCATCCACTCCTGTGAAATTATAAACGTGGAGTGCAACCTGTTTGTGATCCACGTCTTTAGGTTAGTCATGACTGTCACATTGTTGCTGCTTATACCTTTTTCCCAGTTGAGGGAACGCAGCACAAGACAGTCTGCTCTGATTTAAACCACATTTTGCTTATGTAATTTTGGATCCTTATTTTTGTTCCTGTCATCCTGTTTGTAAAACTTTATGCAACCCACAAATGAGGCACTGAGCAGATCATCTTATTTATGTTCAAAATCCTAAACTGATATATATTTTTTTGCATCTGTCC
>JBBPBX010104967.1:0-11653 GCA_038048925.1 Garcialebias charrua
AGGTAGTCCTTGACTTACGACGGAGATCCGTTCCTACGCGTCGTCGTAAACCGAATTTCGACGTAAGTCGGAACATACGTACATATACTGCACCTTATACGTACAGTACTGTATTTTACAAAGCACTTAGCCTATCCTAACACAGTACCCTACATAATTATAAAAAAACACATACATTTGGGAGCCATAATGAAGGGCAAAAAGAGTTAATTTCCTACTGGGATGCTGGTGAAGCCTTTTCTCCGTCCCTCCTCCGTATTCTCCATTCGTTTACGACGTAAAACTGCCGTCTAGCTCGGTCCATCGTCCATATTCGTTTTTGACGTAAAACCGCGTTCACAGTACAGTTTTGTTTTGTTTTTTTTAAATGTCCAGAGGACCAGACTAAGCTTTTTTTAGAGGGTACAGGGCAGAATTCCTCGGCAGCTACGTTTACTACGTAAAACCGGAAACTGCGTAACTCGGCTTTTCAAAATAAATTTAAATTTTTAAATTTTTTTTATTTTATGGAAGATGCGTCGTAACCGCGAAACGTCGTAACTCGAGACCGTCGTAAGTCGAGGACTACCTGTATATATAATTTATTTATTTCATTTTTTTAATTTTTTATTATGGCCGTTCTCTATGGAGGACCAAACTGTCATAATAATAAATAAAAGAATAAATATATATCCGACATAAAACAATACATATATAAATTAAAGTAGAAATATATATCCTAAATAATAATAAATAAAAGAATAAATATATAAATCAAAGTAGAAATATATATTTTAATGAAAAATAAAAGCATAAATATATATATTCTTTTTTATATCTCCTTACACATGAGAAATAAAAGCATAAATATATATATTCTTTTTTATATCTCCTTACACATGAGTTTCCGTCAATAACAATAGATATTTTGCTTTGCCTTTTTCTCACTGTTTTTCCGTTTGCTATATTTATTGCTGTATTTATTTATTGCTGTATTGTTAGCTGCATTTATTTCTGTATTGTTTTCTCGCTGCATTTCTTCCTCGTCGTATGTTAATGAGGAGGGCTGCTTTCTAAATCCAGCTCTTCTATTGGTCAATAAACCGGAAATAGAACGATCAGTGTGCAGATCGATTGAGCATGCCTGCGCTGCAGTTCTCTTCATAGATATAATAAACACTAGATAAGACAGCCAATGGAGACCGACATCGTCAGACGGCGGCCATCTTGGGACAGACAGAACGCCCACTCTTAACATGAATGTGAATGGTGCATTCACTATTAAAATAACCATAACTTGCTTAATTTCCATCCGATTTTAAAACGGTTTGGTTTGTTATAAATGTGAGAGATGTTGTTATAATATGGTATACTTAAGATGGACGTTCACATGAAAATAACGTTATGTAGACACTGTATTGCACTAGCAGTATACACAATAAGATTATATTTACATCTATTTCTAAATACATGTTTATTTCCAGCGAAATTAACTGACATATGTTACAATGCTAATAAATATTTAATACTATTTCATCATAAATAGTATTATTATTGGTGATATGAAATTAATTTATGCCAATTTTTTTCCCTACACATTTAAATATTATGTAATATTAAATACATTATTACACCAACCTTGGTCAATATGTGTAGTTTATTCTTTTTAGATACATGAAAAGATTTAATAATTGAGAAATATAAATAAACAAACAAATAAACAAAAATAAACATCTGATAGTGTGACATCTGATAGTGTGACAAGACTCTCACTCCCTCGGTGCAACAGTAACTATTTAAACATTAAAACACTGAAACATATAATAATAGACATAAGCATAAAATAGTAAAACTTTAACACTGTCCTGAGTTTTTGCATAGTGGTATAAGAGTATGAAAATTTACACCAACTCTAAAAACTAAAGCACTAAACATTTAATGAACATAATACTGTTCTGAGTTTTTGCATACTAGTACAAAAAGTAAAAAAGTATAAAAAGTATAACTATAAAATAAACTAAAGGTTCTAGCATTGACATTTGCAAAGTGGCAAAGCAGCATATCAGTTAATGTACACAGTATATGCATGAGGTAGTAGTTCATGTTGTTATAGAATGGCATATGCAGTAAGGCACATTGGGCATCCTTAAATATCTGGCGATGATGAAGCTCTTCTAATGCATGCTCTACCAACACTTTCTGTGTCTCTGGTGTTAGGGACTTGGTCAGATAATATGCAATCGGAGCTTTCCAATAACCTTGAAGCCCAACCACCATGAACACCAGAGCCTCAGAGGCAATGTCAGCTTCATTTATCCGATCTCCCATGTCCACAAATCCAGACATTGTTTGTGTCTGAGGATCATATTGAACATGCTTTTTGATGGCCATGGCATCCAGCATCAAAGAGACACATCCGTATTTGGCCTCATCTGCTTTGCGACGTTGCTCCAGCATGTCCAACATCATTTTATTTAGACCAGGTTTGGCATCAACAGAGCTCAGCCACCTTAGTAAAATAAAAAAGTAAAAATTTAACCATACAATCATTTAAACACTAAGCATCCCTACTGAAAACACTTGGCATCCCAAAAATAGATGCCATTGCACTAAAAAGTTAAAAATGTAAGCCTTTTTCAGCAAGTTCTACAATTCATGGTAACACAATATGTAGCGCTTAAGTTTCTCCAAGTGATTTAGTTTACAGTCAAACATAATGAAGAATACCTTTGCAATGATCTCGGATGTGGGAGGCAAATATGCAGAGTGTCTCTCAGATAGTGATATGCCTTTGGCCCATGCAAATGGAGCGTAAGGGCAAACTCTCTCTGGGCCTTGGTGTACTTGCTGCCCTGCCTCGACAACAGTTGAACTGGAAGATCTGAAAAACAGTTAAGAGTGATTTAGTGGGTGTCATTTCACCAAAGAACATAAAATACCCTATATACTATGTATTCAATGTAATATTTTTAATTTACCCGAGTAGCATTCAAGCTTGTCTTTTAGCTCTTCATTGATGAGATTTTTCTCCTTCAGTTCCTCTAGAAGAGACAGCATGCTTTTCTTGGCCCTCCTTTCTCTTGCCAAGGCATTCGATTTCTCCCTCTGCAATTTCCTCACTCTAGCTGAGGCTTCATTAAGTTTGGCATATATAGCCTTGGGGCAAGGAGGCAGTGAATACGGGTGGTCAGTGGCCTGCCGCTTGCAGCACTTTCGCCTCTTTGCAGTGGCTTCCAGTTGCTTTGCAAAAATATACAAATATATAAATAATATTAATGTGGAATTTAACAGTTTAAAAAAAAATAATTATTCACTTATCAATTGTGTGAATCAATTAATACTCACAACATCAGACTGAGCTTTATCCTGAGACAGGTCCATTGCCAGGTTGTCTTCTATTCTTCTAGAGGTGTTTGAGCCTCTTGTTTTTACAAGCTAAAATAAACAAAAGTAGAGTGTCTAAAATGTGCTATGTAAAGAACAACACATTGTTTATTGCTAAATTTGCAGAAAGAAATACTAAACTGTGACATTTAACCACATATTTATATATACAGTAGTTTATAGACATATCAATCTTATACATCTTGAAATCTTGTAGGTCGATGATACATACCTTTTGAAGATGCGATGGAAAATTGAAAAGTGTTGGAACAACACTATCTTTTAATCTAACAGTCTGCCCTGTCCGATCGAAGTCCTCAGAACTGAAGTGATCACTGCAGAGCAGTGTCCTGTCCAGGGCAACAAAACCCTCTCTTCTCAGGGCAACTTCCCACTGCCGCCTCCTCTCTCTGGTTTTGGGAAACCTTAAAAACATGAAGAAGATGGTCATTATTTTCCACACTTCCTTTCTTTACCTTTGAATTATAGTAATGACAATTATACACATATATCATACTTTTGGTGTGCTTGCATTTACTTTTGGTACAATAAAACAGCTATTAAAAATTGTGTCCAAAAGAAACACTAAATCATACATCATAATTTATATAAAGATACTTTTACAAGCCGTATACCATACCATACCATTTTATTTATAGAGCACTTAAAACAACAACAAGGTCAACCAAAGTGCTGTAAATATATATTATGTCATTATTATGTAAATATATATTATGTATAATATTATGTCAATAATATTATCTCACATTTTGGTGTGTAGCATGACCAATAATGTGCACTGATCCAAAATATAACTATGATTATTCTAATTAAAGTAATAATACTGTCACAGAGTCTTACTTGTGAAATGTGATCCCAAGGTTTCTTGTTTTGATGTTACGCCTATTGGAGCATCCATAGGCTGCACAAAAGTCAGGCATCTTGTCAAAGAGTATTTCTGTAAAACACAAAGCAGTAATTAGTGTTGAACATACCAAACCGCTTGGAAATCATGTGCAGCTTTAGTTCAGTTAAAAACAAAGAGCTCCTAGTGATCTAAGAATGCTGGGGAAATATTTGGAATACTGTACTAGCTAGCCCTTAATCAAAGGCTCTTGTTAATAGTATGCTAATAAATACAATCATGATCAAGATAGTCATTTACAGTAGTTTGTAATAAAATAGTTATTGGTGTAATAAAAACAGATTCTAGATTCTCGATGAGTGTGACACCCAAAACATGAATAAAACGTTTTAAAAAAGACAAAAGTGCTGTCTGACTACCAAAGAAATCATAGCCACGTTAATAACGTTTTTAAAAAGATAAACCGTTTGTAAATCCGTCAAGATTACAGCGAGTTAAGAGTATTTTTGTTTGTGTAAACCCCTCACCTCCATTCAGTTTCAACAGCTGCAGCTAATGTTGCTGTCTGTCGCAAGATGGCTGCCACGTGACGACGCCGGAGACTCCGCCTCAGCTTATCTAGTGTTTATTATATCTATGGTTCTCTTAGGAGATCTCCGTATTTGAGAGGAAGTAAACAACTGTTAGAGATGTATCGTAGGATTGCTGAGGATTTAAGGCACGTTGCTAGCTTAGCTGAAAGTAATACAGTCAGTGATGACTATTTACTGTTTCCAGTCGATGTTTTGAGTGAGTGGCTGCTCCAGGTAGCTGCAGACACGGACACTGAAGCTGACTCATTAGTTGTCCAGATTTTGGAGGAAGTGGCTTGTCGTTTGCACAAATCCGTGTACCCCACAAGAACAGCTGGAAGACCTGGATATTTGCTGCCCGCTGACGTCTTTAAGGGACCTCAGACAACCTAAGGAGTCTACTAACTTTTTGGACTGGCTGGGGTCTGGTCAGCTCCAATCTGGAGGTAGAAGTTGTTGACTGCCATCTCCCGCAGTCATCCACTTGCTTCCTGACGTTGAAGTTGTCCCAACACCTCATGGCCAGCATGTCTTCAAGCTACTCTGGTTTTGGCCTAATTTGAACCAGGCCGTTTCAACGTTTTACAAGTTTATGCACTTAGAAATGCACTATGTATTTTTTCAAAGTTACAACTTTCAAATGTTTTTTAATTGTTATGAAGTAGTGTCTAGTGCACTTGTTAATTACTTCAGTTTGACAGAACTTTGCATTCTTGTTTCAAATAAAACAGTTTAATGTTATTGTAGAACATATTTTGAAGCTTCTACCTGCTGATATAAATTGTTTACCCAGGTAACACATTTATTAGCTGTATCACAGAAAATGTTAGGAAATATTAGACCATCATATTAATTAATTTCGTATCTAGAAATTGCTTACATACAAAATGTTAAAGCTGATGTGGTTGAATTTGTAAATAAAATTACAATGGTTTAATAATGGTGACTTTATTACATAAACATGAAAAAAGCACATGTAAACACTGAATATTTTTAATTTAAATAAGTTTACATACAATTTATTTTCTTTTACAATATAGAATGTAACTTGAATACCACTGTGTAGTATTATAATAATAATAATAATAATTAATAATAATTAATTCAATTTATAACGCACTTTTCATTACTGAAAATTTCAAAGTGCTACACATATATTGAATGCTACACACATTCATAAACCGGTGGCGGCAGACTACCATGCAAGGTGCTTTCCAGTCCTACCGGGAGCAACTCAGGGTTAAGTGTCTTGCCCAAGGACACAACGACACATGGTGCGGGTCCCGGGAGTCGAACCGCCAACTTTCCGATCGGGAGACGACTGCCATTACCACTACACCACGGCCGCCCCAACTATTATGTAATCAGTCTTAATAAATAGCAAGTTGGCTCTGTTATAACGATGTAAATTTCAGAACCTTTCAGCAAAAAAGACGGCACAAACATTTTGATAATACAGTACAGTACATTACACCCACCTAAAAAGGATTTTTATGTATCAATGAAAAAAAAGTTGCACCGAAATAGGAATGAAGGAAATGTCTTTTGTAGCTTCAATTTACATACTTCCAAAGATTTCAGTCAGAATATCAACTGTCTGGCAATAAACATTAATCACATTAGAAAACAAGGTCGTTGGATCTGGTAGTGTTTCAATTTCCACCTGAGTCAAAGGCCTTGGACGCTCTACCTCTGACACAGTCACTCACGCCATCATGATGGCCACCATAGTGGCTCTCCCCATCAATGCCATACTGGTTGTCAACCTGTCAAAGAGTTAAGAGAACATGATATAAATAACATCCAGTTTACACACACTGGTGTTTTTTTAAACCACAAAAGCAAATTTACAATTGCACTTTGTAAAACGGCATAAATTAAACAAACCTGTGCGGGGTCGTGACCTGCACGTGGGTTTTGAGACCACAACAGCAGTGGTGACTGGTTCTGTTCTGTGCGTAGTCTGTGGTGGTTCCAGCCGTCTGTGAAGAATTGCAGATGTCTGTTGATTTGCGGTAGAAAGGTCCAGTGTAATGCGTATAAGTGCACCTCGTTGTCTGTTTGCAGCAGGCCCTCGGTCTCCAGGTAGCAGAAAGTTGTATAGAACAGATCCAACACTGCCCCAAAAACATATCGCCATAACCTCTCAATCCTGGATGGAAAAGACATTTTAGTGTGAAAAAGGAGCAAAAAAGGTTGTCATAATACACTTATATAAAGACCAACAACTTAAAATAAAACGCCACCCCGGTATCCAGTTATTGCTCTGTGGACATTGAGTTCAGGATTGTGAGATCCAGACCTTTCTACTTACCCCGGGAATTCACGACGGTTATTTTTCATACTATTTTGGAAAAGGTAGCAACTTCCATGGAAGTAGTCAGTATGAAAACATGGAGAATGGAGAATAAATCAAGACTTTAATTTAAATACCTCTGGTTATGTGTGCTTCTTCCTGTTATGTGAGAATTTCTGTTTTGGCCTCTGGTTGAGACCATGAAGTGTGCCACTAGTACGTACGTTCTCCCCTCCTTTGTCTGAACGAACACGAGATGGCACTCCATATGTATTCACAGCTTCAAGAAAGCTCTGAAGAACTGTTGTGGCACGATTGTTTGTAGCAGCAGTCAGGTAAACAATGAGGCGACTGAAGCCATCAATGCCCCCGTGAACAACGAATCGCCATCTATATAGACAACAAAAACATTTTTGATTATCACTGGTAGAAGAAACTTTCTTTTGTTTGTTGAATGCAGGCCTGGAATTCACAGAGAAGGAAAATCATAACTGCAGTGCTCTTATTCAGCAGAGTAAATGTTTACGTTAAAACACAGAGTAGTTCCATTAAGAATACATTTCTCACTTATGCTAAGACGATTTTAAAAACTTTAAAGGTTCAGTCTGCAGTTTCTGTAGAACTGCAGCACTTAGAAAAAATTTCAACAGGCAAAGCATTCTGATCCCTCCCCCTCAGAGCCATATATGGCTCTGCTCTCCCATGGTCTGCTGAAATTCAAATTCAAGCTCTGTTTTTATTGGCTGGTTACAAACTCTGTTTTTATTGGCTGGAAAACGGCAGGTCACTTTTTCTTTTTAGAAATGCTTATTTACCACCTGGAGAAGCAAGGGGACAATAGATATATACAGTATATTTTTTTTCAGAGATTACCTGGCTAACATCAGTCTGTCAGGAGATAGTGACAGAGTGAAGAAATATGTTTATAAAAAATGTTACATACTGCAGCTTTAATGTCATTGTGTTAGTTGGTCTCTGTGAAAAGTTTCTTAATGAAAGTAATCTGTGTAATCATCACTTGAGGTCCTTATTCACTACAGTACTTTTAAAGAGTACCGGTACATGTATTTGTAATGTCAACATAATTCCTCTTTTTTAAAGACCGTGTAAAGTAAAATTGAATGTGTGTTTTGAGTTTGTCACATGGCATAAATATGTGTTATTAATCACCCATATAAATCTGACTGATTGAAACAGTGCGAAGCTGGAAAGTGCGCATCAAATTTCCTTGCTGGTCAACTCGGTGCAATGCTTCTCGCACTCTTCTTCCTTGAAAATTAAGTAAACCATAATTAAAACGTGTTTGATTTGGAGGTGATGAACATATTGAAATGAGTCCATGGTGTAATAATGACAGTTAAGATAAGATTACACTATTGCTATGCCACTGCAATACATTAGAACATTTAAGTTACTTTCAACAGTATGACATGTAATTTTCTTTGTGATCCTTTTACGTTGTGGTAAACTGTTATTTGTTACCAATCCAATGTTATATAGAACTGCAATTGGTGTTGGTATAAGCAACCATAGGCTCATCTGTTGACTTACTTTGGCCAAGTAGCCCCATAGCAACGTGTATCCTGTACGTATTAGGGTGATGACTTCGAATCTCTCGCACAACTCCATCCAGCTCATCATCTTCAATGTTGCAGTATGAGTCAGATACTCTACAAGAAAAAATAAAAGTCAACTGAAAGTGAGGTTCTCCACACGGAAGAAATTGGATGGACAGAATTTCTGACACAAATGTATTACACAATTTGAAGACGAATTACCATAACAGTCATGTGGAAGTATCTGAATGGTGGACATCAACAAATTCGTAAATACTTTTCTGATGCCATCTACAAGTCAATATATTTGAATGAATCAATCAATCCATCAACACTTATCCTAGTTGGGTCATGATGGGTGAGGGAACCTATCTCCAGAAGTCAGTAGGCCAGAAGCAGGGTACACCCTGAACAGATCGCGAGTTAATCGTAGATGAATATGAATATCTCACAATTCTAAACTTCTTAAGTGGATTAAAGGCTTAAGATAATATGTTTTACTATTAAAAGTCGATATTTGAACACAACAGATGTTCCGGAACAACTGGAATTATAATAAAAATATAAAATACAAATAAGTTCAAAGTAGCAAAAGAAATACCACACATGTGTACTTACCTTATACCGTACTCTGCCATTCGCCTATAGACTGTTCTTTCACTGACCCCAAAAAGTCTGCCATGACAGATACATCCGCATGAAGATATGATTCCCAAGACGTCAGCGGGCAGCAAATATCCAGGTGTTCCAGCTGTTCTTGTGGGGTACACAGATTTGTGCAAACGACAAGCCACTTCCTCCAAAATCTGGACAACTAATGAGTCAGCTTCAGTATCCGTGTCTGCAGCTACCTGGAGCAGCCACTCACTCAAAACATCGACTGGAAACAGTAAACAGTCATCACTGACTGTATTACTTTCAGCTAAGCTAGCAACGTGCCTCAGCAATCCTACGATACATCTCTAACAGTTGTTTACTTCCTCTCAAATACGGAGATCTCCTAAGAGAACTGCAGCGCAGGCATGCTCAATCGATCTGCACACTGATCGTTCTATTTCCGGTTTATTGACCAATAGAAGAGCTGGATTTAGAAAGCAGCCCTCCTCATTAACATACGACGAGGAAGAAATGCAGCGAGAAAACAATACAGAAATAAATGCAGCTAACAATACAGCAATAAATAAATACAGCAATAAATATAGCAAACGGAAAAACAGCGAGAAAAAGGCAAAGCAAAATATCTATTGTTATTGACGGAAACTCATGTGTAAGGAGATATAAAAAAGAATATATATATTTATGCTTTTATTTCTCATGTGTAAGGAGATATAAAAAAGAATATATATATTTATGCTTTTATTTCTCATTAAAATATATATTTCTACTTTGATTTATATATTTATTCTTTTATTTATTATTATTTAGGATATATATTTCTACTTTAATTTATATATGTATTGTTTTATGTCGGATATATATTTATTATTTTATTTATTATTATGACAGTTTGGTCCTCCATAGTTCTCTGTCTGTTTCTCCCTCCTGTTCTCTCAAATCTCAACCGGTCAAAGCAGATGGCTGCTCATCCTGAGCCTGGTTCTGCTTGAGGTATTTTCTTTTTGAATGGGAGTTTTTCCTTCCCACTGTTGCCTTTGTGCTTGCTTGGGATGGAAGACTGTGATGAAGTGGACTCAGGACAATCTGACGGCTTCCTTACATAGATAACTTTTACTATAGTATCACTTAAAATTTAATATTTTAAGTGATACTATTTGAAGTTCACGCTTGAGATTTACTCAGATTAGGGGGTGGCTGTAGTTGAGTGGTTAAGAGCAGTCGTCCTCCAATGGGAGAGTTGGGGGTTTCATTCCACCAGCAGTCACACACTGAAGTGTCCCTGGGCAATACACTGAACCCATCATTGCCTCTGTGTCCCATCAGTGTATAAATATGATCTAACACAATGATTATTATTTGCATAGATATAGTAGAGTACCATATGAATGGGTAAATGAGGACACATATTGTGTTGTAAAGCACTTTGAGTATATTGATAAAATGAGACTAACATGTATAAAAAAGTTGAATGAATGAAAAAGATAGAAAGGTGACATAGTAAAGTCCATCTATCATTAACACTTTCATTTGATCTCTGTATCAACCATTTTGCGCTTATCTTTATTCAAAATTAAAGTTTATATTATAAACTGATGCATTTAAATGTATTAATTTGTTTTCTAGATGAAGTTTCATCAATAAAGTTGCCTGCTGTTTTAAGGGTTCATCCATTTTTTTGTGTTTTGTATTTGTTTCTTTTTGTCACTTGTTTTCCTGAGTGGTCCATTGGGCAGGGAGGTGGTTTGTAGATTTAATTTTGTGACCAATTATAGGCATTTTAATCGGATAAATTTTAACTAATGCACACTGGAAGTACAATGGCTAGCTGGGGGCTACTCGCCTGATTAAAACAAATGAGGCTACAGTGCAAATTATCAGTTAGTCGTGGAACAATGGAGAAGCTGCTGACTTGTTGCTGGGAAAATACTTTAATGGCAAGAAAAGTCTTACCAAACTTCTCCAAGGAGCTGCAGACCACTAAAATTCTTTTTGCATTAGCTCGTTGAGAAAACCTGTTACATAATCATGGGAAACTATCAGATAAGTTGCTGCGTTCACAGTGACAAAATGAATATATGTTTAAAAAATACTTAATCAGATACTGAACACTTACAAGTAATTATCTGAATTGATTTGCTGCCCTGATACAGTATAATGTTTATGAACGAGAAAAGAGTCATAGAGCGACCCTTAAGAGCCGGGAGGCAGCTGGAAACATGTTTAATAAAGTGAAGAAAGTCCTATTGGGAGAGGAAAGTAAGTCTAGTGGGAGAGGAAAGCAAATCTAGTGTATCCATCAGTAATGACAGGTTGTCTATATGGTAAAGGGCTGAGCTGTATATGGTGCTCTGGTGGCCCTGCTGCCTGTCTCTGTGGTGACAGG
>JBBPBX010104969.1:0-11653 GCA_038048925.1 Garcialebias charrua
TGGGTGATAGTATTTTCTTGTTTTTTGAATCTGACTTAATCCCAGTGAAGTCAGGTGGAGATTTGAAAAACTTGGAAGAAGAGAAAGATGACATTGACATGAGTGATAGTTTTTTATTGTTATTCGACACTGAACAAACCCCAGTTCAGTCATATGAGAACATAAAGAAACTAAATGAGCTGAAGGAAAATAACATTGATCTGAGTGAATGTTTTTTATTTAGCTCTGAAGCAGACAAAGTCCCAGTGAGCTTAACGGATGAAGACCCAGAAGAAACAATTCCTGTTTCTTTGTGTTCTTTTGTAGCTCCTGTAGAAAACAATGAAGGAGTTGTGAAAAATGATGTTGTGGACTTAAGCAATAGTTTTATGATGATCACTGAAGAGAAACAAGTTCCTGTAAAAACTGAAACATTTGTAGAGAAGTGGGATGAAGTAAAATTGTCGCTGTCTAGACAACAGCTGATTGATCTTCAGAAAGAAGAAGACATTGCCATGGGGGACAGTCTTCATCTGCTGCTTGGAACTGAACTATCCCTAGTTAAGTCAGGAGAGGACCTGAAGAGCTCAGAGGAGGTAAAGACACACATACCCATTCCTCCTGCTCCTTTATGTCCCGTTCTAGCCACAGGAACGAGAGACAGTGGTGGTGAACAACGTGGGACCGGCACCTGAACAGGAAGCAGCAGATGAGTCTGAATAACTCAACTTGTTACTGACTGTGCAGTTTGAGTGTGGTACAATGCTGCCACATCAAGTTGATCAAAACTCCTTGTCTAATAAACTCTCCTGTATTTTCAGAATAAATGAAATCATATCTGCTACAGTTGACCAGAAGGTGTCATTACAAATGAATGGAGAGAGTTGTTCAACACTGTCCAGTGCTGAGATGGAGGAGAACAATTTCCCTCTGCCTGCAAATAAATTACAACTCTCTTTGTCCCTGACTGACCTCATCAGACAATGGCCCTCATTCACGAAAACGTTCGTATTTTTATCCTAAATTCCTCCTACTTTTGTTCGTACGAAGCATTCGTACGAACATGCCACGTCAGATTCAACAAAGTCTTCTATCCTGAGGAAACGTGTGTAAATGGGTTGCGTAAATTTAATGAATCCCACCTGTCCTAAACAGCTGCGCGTGCACGCGTAGAGGTCATTTACATAATTCCCACCCCTCAAAACACCATATAAGGCCACGTTTCCTGCCTTCTGACAGCAGGAAGTGTCCATTCATTCAAACTCAAGAAGTAAAAGGAGGAACTTCACGCGTTCGGAGATCTGCTCTCAGTGGCGCTGTGGCTACTCCTCCACCCCCCACCCCCCCGCAAGTGTCGGATGGTCAAATATCTTTAATTTTAGTGTACTATGTTACATTATAGTTTCACTTATTCAGAAGAGTCGTGGCGCACCGCTACCGTACAGTATCAGAAATCAAGAATAAATGGTTTGAATGTGTCATGGACAGAAACCTCCCTGGCTCGGTCCATCTCTCTCAACATGCAATATGTTACTGTAACTAAATGTGCTTAAGATATGGTTTTTACTGGATCATGTGGTGTCTTGCAGACAAAACGTGATTCATTTTTTTTAATATCAACGCTGTAAAACCCTCATGGTTTCTTACCCTATTTTTCCCACCTTTGACCTTCATCTGGTGACGGATGAGAGAGGCCGCGCTAATGAACATGTCATGTGTTTTGATAAGCAGCAACTTTTTGCACTCAACTCTCTCCTGGATGACTGTAATTACATATTTACGCTGTATCGGTGGAAATTGATGCAATGTTAATAAACCTATCTTGTATCTTGTATCTTGTATCTTGTATCTTTGATCTGAAAATGGCTTCAAACAAAAGTCTCGCCGCAGAACGGACAGGAGGAGATCAAGGAATAGTCTGAGATGGATGGACAATAAATGCCACGCTGCAAGACGCATGCCAACATGTTTTGCAGCACAAATGATCATGCGCGCACCTCCTGGTCAGCGCGCAACCACATTCTGCAGGTTATATTTCGAATCAGATATAATCAATTGCTCCGATGGTGTTTGGCACAAGATCAGTCTTAATTCGTACTTGTTCTGCGGCGGTGTATGGGGATTTTATGTACCTGGGTGTTAATATGAGGAGCGGCTTTGATGACCAAGGGGAGCGCACGGCCTGCGCGACACACCAGACAAATTAAACTTAAAATTATAATTCTAATTCAAACAGAATAACCTATTGTCAAGAATAATTATGGTGCGTGATTTTTTTAAACCCAAAATATTTTCTAAATAACGAAATATGAAGTTATTCGTGGAGAAGATCCGTCTGGATGACAGCAGACTGACGCTCCTAAATTATACGACAGGTCCGGACCACTCGTAAATTTTGTTCGTATCTGAAAAAATCCTAGGATACGAAAACATTGTTGAATGCCACAAATGATCCTAAATCACTTGTGCGTACAGTTTAAGAACAAATCTGTGCGTACGAACGGTTCGTGAATGAGGGCCAATATGTTAGGGTTTGTCAAGCTAAACAAAAGCTTGTCAGATTTATGTCAGATCAGAGACGCCTTTTTGGTTTTAAAACATTTTGAGTGTTACTGTAGAATGTAATGTTAGCGGTTTTATGGACTCATTTTTTAATGATGGTTTTAGTCAGTTTAGGTAATGTGAACGTTACATTTTTAACCTCTAAGGTCCTGATTCTTTTGTATGGGTTGATGTGTGATGTTTTCCCTTAACCCTAGGATGCATGAACGACCAATACCTACACTCTTCCATGAGTGGGGTCAAAAATGACCCCAATTAGAATCAATGTGTTTTTGCAATGAATTTAAATTGTGTCTTTAATTTTGGTTAAAGGCAGTTATATTTATTATATTTGGGTCAACAAAAGACTGATTTGACATTTAATATGGTTATTCATAACTTTTTATAACATTTTTTCACACGAAATAACATCAAAAATCTTCAAAAATTATTGCTAGAATGTCCATCTGTCTGAAGGACAAAAAAGAGAATGAACATACAACCAGAACACTGTACACTCACATGTGCCCACACAAACATCTTTTCTCTATTCACTGTGTGCAGTTGCCACAAACTTTTTGCTTTTGGCTGTGACCATTGCACACTGGGATACTGCATTTCCTGCACCAATTGGTGGCTTTGCAGTCTTTGTTTCTTGGACACATCTACCATACCATACCATACCATTTTATTTATAAAGCACTTTAAACAGGAACAAGTCCACACCAAAGTGCTGGACAAACAAACACGCAACAGGCAACACAGACAATGAAGTACAACACGAAAAACATAAAAAAAAACATTGCAGATCATAAATCAAACGATCCATCTGGCACCTCTTTCTCTTCTGTTGGCCTTCTGTGCCTCTCTCCTGTTACTTGTTTGCAACTTTTGTCACTCCACATCTTCCAGTTGCTTCAGTGATGTCGGTTGGTAGGTTCAGGGTACCTTGGGTTGTGTAGAAAACTCCCAAAGAGCACACACATTGGTACATTCCAGTTCTTCTCACCGTGCAAGAATGGTCACTCCAATGAAGGCCATGAGCTCCTCTTTGCTTAGAGTTTTCCACTCTTTTCCTCTGCTTATTGTGACTCTTCCCTCCATGTTTGTTCATGTCAACATCTCTTCTAATATACTATCCATCCATCCATTATCTTTTACCCGCTTCTTTCATTTTTGGGTCACGGGGGTCGCAGGTGCCCATGTCCAGCAATCACTGTGCGTGGGGCAGTGTACACACTGGACGGGTTGCAAGTCCATCACAGGGACACATAGAGACAAACCACCATTCACTCTCTCACTCACACCTAGGGTCAATTTAGAGTTACCAATCAGCCTAACATGCATGTTTTTGGTCTGTGGGAGGAAACCAGAGTACCTGGAGGAAACCCATGCATGCATGGAGAGAACATGCAAACTCCACCCAGAAAGGCCCCCAGATTTGAACCAGGGACCTGCTCGCTGAGAGGCAGCAGCTCTACCAGTTGCGCCACCGTGCTGCCCTTCTAATATACTATCAGTGATAAACAGCTTTCATGCATCTATTGGAGAGATGGTGTTAAACCCAGGTGCAGGCCCTGACTGACATCTCAGTAAATTGTGGCTTGGTGTTAAAAGAGGCATACAGATTTTTAAAATAATTTATATATAATATAATATATAATACTATATAATAGGTTACCTAACAGGTTTGCATTTGTTACAAGGAATTATGAATACAATGAGTCTCTACACAACAAATGCAGTAATATCAGCTGGCTTACTAAACTAGTGTAATGTTAGCTAGCTTAAGTACTAACATTATGTTGTAGTTAGCTAAGAGTGTCTACTTTGTTGACCAACATGATATTCTATCACAGTAAAGTCATGGAGTTGGTAAATGCAGATAATACATGTACTTTGTATGCTGCTGTGTCAAACTGACCTCCTAGTGGTGAGACTGCAGGTATCAGATGTGTAAATGAGACAGAAAATGTATTTTGACAGTCACAGTTGGTAAGAATCAAAGGTTCCCAAAGCAAACCCTTGAGATTCTATAGGAAATGCTTGGGGTCATTTTTGACCCCACTCATGAAAAACTGGGGTAGTGACACAAAAACTGCAATTTCTGAAAATGTATAAAAACATTTAAAAAAATTAAAATGGCTTGAAGTCACAAACATGTTTTATGAGGAATACCTGGAATATGGAAGAGTAAAAACTTTTAATTTCAGAGTTTTTGAAGAATAACAACCCTCGGGGTAATTTTTGACCCCACTTATGCATCTAAGGGTTAACATAATAATAATAATTTTAATGACTGCCAGTGACTGCGGAGCCCTCAGGTAGTCAGAGAGGGAGTTCCATAGGTGGGGGACAGCCTCACAGAATGCCCGGTCTCCCATGGTCCTTAACTTGGTTTGTGGAATGTGAAGTAGATTACTGTTCTGTGATCGAAGAGACCGGGTGGATGAATATGGTGCAAGAATGTCCTTTAGATAGTCAGGTGAAGTTCCGTGTAAGCATTGGTGTGTAATGAGAACAGTTTTGTACTGAATTCTGTAGGTGACAGGAAGCCAATGGAGGTTATGAAGAATGGGTGTAATATGTTCAAATTTACGAGCTCTCAATAAAATCCTTGCTGCACTGTTTTGAATATATTGAAGCTTCTGAAGATTTTTGCCAGGAATGCCAATAAACAGGGAGTTGCAGTAGTCGAGCCTGGAGGAGACAAAGGCATGGACGAGTTTCTCAGCATCAGAAAAAGTTAGAGATGGACGAAGTCTGGAGATGTTTCGAAGATGGAAGAAGCAGGTTTTAAACAGATGCTTAATGTGATTTTCAAATGTAAGATGAGAGTCCATTTTTATTCCAAGATTTGTAACAGAGGTGGAGAGGGGGATGTCTTGTCCAGAGAAGGAGATTGTTGTTATAGTAGATGTTTGTATCTGGTGAGGGGTGCCAATCAGTATGGCCTCAGTCTTTGAGCAGTTTAATTGAAGAAAGTTCTGATTCATCCATGCCCTTATTTCCTCCAGGCAGGTAGAGAGGGCAGTGAGTGAAGATGGAGATAGGGATGATGAAGATGCTCCAGTCCTGATGTAAAGCTGTGTATCATCGGTATAGCAGTGAAAAGAAATGTTGAACTGATTAATAATTTGACCTAAAGGTAGCATGTAAAGGGAAAACAGCAGGGGCCCAAGAACTGACCCCTGAGGAACACCACAAGAGACACTGGCTGTCTGGGAAGTGGCATTGCCAAGACTGGCTGTCTGGGAAGTGGCATTGCCAAGACTAACACATTCCAGCCTATCGGAGAGGAAAGATCAGAACCAGTCCAGGACAGTGTCACAGAGACCGACCTCCACATGAAGACGGTGGAGGAGGATATTATGGTCCACAGTGTCGAAAGCTGCAGTGAGGTCAAGGAGGACAAGGATGGAGGGAGAACCAGTGTCAGCAGCCATGAGGACATCATTGGTAACTCTCAGCAATGCAGTCTCAGTACTGTGAGCTACTCTGAATCCAGACTGGAACTTCTCATACAGAGAGTGTTGCTGTAGGTGGTCCTGCAGCTGAGCAGCAACTGCTTTTTCCAGCACTTTAGACAGAAATGGGAGGTGGGAAATTGGGCGGTAATTAGAAAAAATGTCGGGATCCAAATTAGATTTTTTCAGAAGAGGCCTAATGATGGCAGTTTTTAGAGGCAGTGGAACATGACCAGATTGTAGAGACTTATTTATTATTTATGTGATTAATGGGCTAATTGCAAAGTGATTGGATTTCATGAGAGACGAGGGGAAGGGATCCAGGGCGCAGGATGAAGGCTTTACATTACTGCCTATAGTCATACTACTGTTTACATTCACTGTTTACATTTATTAATACTGTTTACATTTATTACTACTGCTTTACATTTATTACTACTGTTTACATTTACACTACTTTTGTCTACACTACTGCAGATACATATACAGCACTCTCTGACTAGCCTTATCTAAGGATGCCAAATGTGCCTTATGTGCCTTACTTCATATGCCACTTTGCCTCTATACCAACATCAACTACCTCATACATATACTGTGTACATCAACTTATATGCTGCTGTGCCACTCTTTGCAAATGTCAACGCTAGAAAACTTCAGTTTATTTTATAGATTTACGTTTTTATACTTTTCATACTACTGTACTATGCAAAAACTCAGGACAGTATTACACTTTTATTATTTCATTTTATGCTTATGTTCATTGGGTGTTTGGTGTTTCAGTGTTGGTGTAAATTTTCATACTTTTATACTATTATGAAAAAACTCAGGACAGTATTACACTTTTTTACTATTTTATGCTTATGTTTATTAAATGTTTTAGTGTTTAGTGTTTAGATGGTTACTGTTGCACCGAGGGACTGAGAGAAACGCAATTTCGGTCCTGTGTATGTCCTGTACATATTGCAGTTCTGACAATAAAGTTGACTTTGACTTTGACTTTGACTTTGACTTTATTTTCTTGATGATGGACTCCACCTCACTCTGAACAACTTCATCAAAGCTGCTCAGGGACCCAGGATGCAGACGGGTAGATGGTAAACGAAGATCAGGGAGGTTGTGGAGCTGAGATCTGATAGTGTCAACTTTGTTTTTAAATGATGAAAGGAACAGGTTGCATTTTTGAACAGATTCCTCAGGAGTTTGTTTAATGGGATTAAGCAGATGAGTTATTGTGGAGAAGAGCTGTTTAGAGTTACCAGGGCAGGTGTTGATGATGTTGGAATAATATTTGGAGCGTGCTTCTTTAAGAGAATAGGCGTATGCTTTCTGATGTTCTTTGTATGCCTGCTTATGTACAGAGAGACCAGATGATTTTACACGTCTCTCAATAGCACGGCCAGTTGCCTTCATCCTACATAGCTCATCAGTGTACCAGGGGGCTGAACGGGAGAAAGACACCAGTCTTGTCTTCAAGGGAGCATGTAGGTCCAGAAGCTCTTGGAAAGATTGGTTGTAGTAATCCACAGAGTCATTTGCAGATGAATGATTGACAGCAGTCAGGGCATGAAGATCAGCGGACAGAACATCAAGGGAAGTGTTTTTAAAGTCACGGAACTGGATAGGTCGTTTTGGGTTTGAAGCAGGCAAAGTTGAAGGCACTTCCAGAGAGATGACACTGTGGTCCGAGACACCCAGGTCATATACAGATAAGTTATTGATGAGTACAGTGTCTGTAATCACCAAATCCAGAGTATGCCCCCTGTTGTGCGTAGGGGCGTCCACATGTTGGGTGAGATTGAGAGAGTCCAAAAGAGACTTAAAATCTGTTGCCAGAGGGGAAGAGGAATTGTCCATGTGGATATTTAAATCGCCAAGAAAAATAGTTTTCACAGGGGAGGTGCAGAAAAAAGTGAGGAGGTCATGCATCTCTGAGTTAAATGAAACATGCGGTTTGGAAGACCTATAAATCAATATAACGTTCATCAGGAGTGGTGCTTTGAGGTTGAAGGCTAAACTTTCAAAAGAGGAAAAGTCCTGAGAAGCTAGATGTGTCAATTTTAAATTGTTGCGGTAGATTACAGCCAAACCACCACCGCGGCCAGTGCTGTGGGCTCTCTGCAGATAACTGTATCCAGAGGGACAGGCTTCATTTAGAGAACTGTACACATCTGGTTGATGCCAAGTTTCTGTAAGACACATGAGGTCCAAGTCCTTCTCCAGAATGTGATCGTGAATTAGGCATGATTTGTTGGATAGTGATTGCACATTGAAAAGTTCTAATTTAATACCAGTTGGTGTAAAAGCCTTTTGAACCGGTTTCAGCAGACTGAAGTCCACTCCACGTTTTCCTTGCGACTTCGTGCGCTGTAGACTACAAGGGACTACAGATGCAGCGTTCTGATGACGTAGACGAGGTGCGACACGTCTCCTGGACCAGACACACGGGAGAAACCCAGAGCCAGCCTGCCCAGAATAAATGGATATCTTCCGAGAGCTTCTGTGGATATAACGAGGTCTACGCAGAAGTCCCAGTTGTTTGATGGTGGAAACAGAAGGAGGAATGGAGCAGTTGTTAAGTTCAATCAGCTTGGAAGCGGAATACGTCAACATTGCGCCCGCCAAGCCGGGGGAAGCTAGCACAGAGCTAGCCGCTAAAAGCAGACCCACGGCTCCGAGAGAAATAACCAAGAAGCAGTGAAATGTAACTTGGTTGAGCATATCGTGAAGAGGAGCACAGGAGAAAATCCAGGACAGTCCAGATGACACAGGAGGTTGACAGGAAGTAGGTGAGTGAAACAATAATTGCAGCTACGTAGTTATTAAAGCAAGTTCGTGCTGGAGTTTGACAGAAGGTAGACAGCCCAAATTCCAGTTAGGAAGTGCTAGCTAAGCTGTCCGTAAAGTCCTTATTAAAAAAAAAACACTGAACAAAATAAGTCCAGATAAATGTCCAAAAAATGTCCAAAAAAAATAGCAACAGTAAAATAACTATTTAGCGTGGAGAAGCGGCGACATCACAACATCACGCCAGCGTCCTCTACTGGCGTCCTCTCCAGCCACTATTTCCCAATAATTGTAGGGAGGTCAAGGAGGTATACACATCACCCCCATACAAAATACTTGCAGTAGAGGTGTTAAGTACCCTAGAGGTAAGAGAGTTTTTTAAAAAAAACATCATTATTTTATTTAGGTTAGCTGCAGTCTGCTAAAGAAAGCACCAGCAGTCTGTCGCTGCACTTTTTTCTCTCATTTTAATCAAGCTTAATTAGGTAGCACAGGTGTTCACCTGCATGTCCTGCCTTTATATTTCTCAGGCAGTGTCTTGAGCAATGTGGAGCCTTGCTAGGAGCAAGTGGAGCTTGTGAGAACAAGTGTGGAGTTTTGAGATTGCCAACTGAGGTTGGTGAACGCAGGGGCTTGTTGGAACTACTTGTGATCCTGTTGCAGGTAAATCAAGTTTTGATCAAGGTAGTTGTATGCTGCTCCAAGGGGAGTAGTAGTTGAGCTGTTTAAGCTCTCAAAGTGACTCTGGCTGTTTTGATTAGAGTTATGTGTGGACTGAGGCACCTTAAGTGCTGGTTGAAACTTTGGCCTAGACTTAGAGATGTGGGCCTGTGCCACTGAGGCCTGTTTGAGTTAAATTTTGGAGACACTGAGGACAATGTCTGTACTGTTGTCCAGGAGGGGGACAACTGAGGTTAACAGTGAGAGACTGTTACCTTTTTTCATTTTTGTTGTACTTTTGACTGTGTAAGTGCTGGTAGTCCTGTTTTTGCCTTTTGTTTGTGTAGAGGGATTTTTGTAAGGTAGATTGTCGCCTGGGGAGACACGGCGGCCCAGTACAGGGTTGGGTTTGCCTGGATGGCGTTTTATTCTTTTGGGCCAGACTCTCTAGTCCTCCATTCGTTTGAACTTTTCTACTTTAATTTTTATTTTCTGTTGATGCTGAACCAGAAGCGGACACTCCAGTCCTGGTGGGAGAAGCCGGAGAGGACCTTTGCAGCCTTGAGTGTTTTATTTTAGTTTAATAAAATTTGTTTTAATTCTTTTCTGTGTCCAGTGTCCACTTAGTATGTTTTGGCCTTTACGGGTCGTAACAGAAACCCAGTTTTACTTTCAGTTTACTAAGTTTTCCACGTGGAGCTTAAAAGAGAGATGCAAATTGACCAGGATACCCAAATATTTATAGGAATCAACAAACTGAATAGGGACTCCATTTGAGGATAAAATCAGAGGAAGAACTGCTGGGACCGACTTCCTATTTGAAAAAAGCATCCCTTTGGTTTTATCAGCATTTAGGACAAGTTTGAGATGGAAAAAAATCTGACTGGATGATGTCAAAAGCGGATTGCAAAAGCTGGAAAGCCTTAACAACTGTTTTAGCTCGACAGTAAACAACTGTGTCATCAGCATAGAAATGGTAAGGATGAATCAGGGATGCTCTGACCTTCATTACCTATGTAGATTGTAAAGAGGGTTGGTCCTAAGACTGAGCCTTGTGGTGCACCATTGTTGATTGTTAAATAACTGGAAGAAGTACCGTTATGTTGAACACATTGCCTCCAATCGGAAAGATAGTTAGAAAACCAACCAATGGTGTGATCTGAGAAACCAATTTCTGAGAGCTTATGACACAAGATGTTATGATCCACAGTGTCAAAAGCTTTAGACAGGTCTAAGAAAAGTGCAGCACAATAATCCTTAGCATCCAATGCTTCAACAACGTCATTAAGAACCTTCAGTGAAGCAGTCGTTGTGCTGTGTTGTTTCCTGAAACCAGATTGATGGAGAGGTAAGATGTTAAATGAGTCCAGATAATTTTTGATTTGAGAGTTTATCAGTTTTTCTAGAACCTTGGCTAAAATGCAGAGTTTAGAGATTGGTCGATAGTTGTTCAGTGAGGTGGGGTCACCTCCCTTCAGCAAAGGAAGAACAAAGGCTGTTTTCCAAGCATCCGGAATGGAGTTTTGGCTTATGGACAGGTTAAAGATGTGGGTCACAGGGACTGTGATGATATGAGCAGCCAGCCTTAAGAAATAAGGTGGAAGTTCATCTGGACCTGCAGATTTTTTAGGATCAAGACCTTTTAACAGTTTATTTACCTCACTGACTGAGAACGGAGAAAAAGAGAAGGTGTGATTGACTTGTAGGAGGGAAACAGGAAAAACTAAGTTTTTTTTTTTTTTTGAAAAGGTCTTAAAACTTTTCAACTTCCTTGGTTCCTGTAAGTTCTCATTAATTTCCTTACATTATTTTTTTTTACACATCAATAGTTTATCTGAGCTGTGACATAATTGTGTGTGATTGTTTATCTGCAGTACTCACTTGATCTACTTGACGCTCAGTAACAACTTAGCTCTGTTTTTTTTCTTCAGATGCCATGGTGATTCAAGGTATAATACTGCACTGAGAAGGGCACTCGATTACACACATGCACACATTTAGTTATTTCAGCTTGATGGGCATTTCCCCACAAGGAGTGAATTATCTCAGAGTTTATGGATAAACAGAGCATTTTAAATGTCCTTGATGAACTAGTGTCCTGGCCGGAGTGTATCCCACAATACTTCTGGGTCAGTCACCAAATTCATGTGACCTCCAACAGAATCAAATTGAAAGCAATGGATCTTCAAGCCTAAATCTTGGTTAGGTTTTTTACTTCATTT
>JBBPBX010104971.1:0-11653 GCA_038048925.1 Garcialebias charrua
AAATTCAGTCAAATCTGTTTGGCGTGAGTCATCTTAACCACTAGAGGGCGCCACCAGCTCACCCTAGTAACAACAAATATCCTGATCAGGACTTTTTAACTAAACATTAACACCTTTAACAGTCCTCTGTCAGGCTCTGTGTTCATATCTAAGTCAACAGGGTTTGTTGCTATGGAAATATGTTGCTGCTGGTTAGGAGGTTAAAGTTATAAAATAACATAATAATAATCCTTGCAATGAAACAAAGCAGCTGGTCAGCTCAAATTTTAAAAATCAGTTGTTCACAGACAGATGTTTAACAATTCATGGAAAAATGTGCAATCTGTGATTGATAAATCAGTAAATGACTTGCAAGATTTAATTGGAGTTTTTCCTTTAGAAGATTTCAAAATGAGCTCAAAGTTATTCTAAAACAAGCCCATCAAAGAAAAACCCACAAGCTTCTTACTGCAGAGTATGATGATTTTTCAACACTGCAAGAAACTAGAAAGACACTTAGAATGTGTAAAAATTCAAAAACTTTAAATTATTGATGTTCACTTTTTTTTCTTTTGGGTAAGTTTTAAAAAGAAACACTATATAAATGTAGTCTTCATCAGTCTGCATGCAGAAAATGCTGAAATGAAGCTTCTCTCCTCCTGTGCTCACATGACTCCGTGTGAAGCATCAAGCCAGCCGTTCATCAACGGTCCATTTCTGTCGAGGCTGGACGGATCCTAAACCATACTGCTGCCGTTGAGCTTGGTCCACTCAAAGATGTCCTGCTCGCACACAATGTCCGAGTTGATGAGAAGGTAGCGATCCCCCACACAGAAGTGCTTCTGGCAGGCGGCGCATTTGAAGCACTCGAGGTGGTAAACCTTGTCCCGCACGCGCATGGTCATCTCGAAGGCCCGGATCCTCTTCTCACAAGAAGCACAGAGGCCATCCTGACCAAAAAGCCTGAGGGAATCAGACAGAGTTAACACGTGTTAAGTTAAACTGAGGATCTCAGCTGACAAAACACGCTCCCTTCACATATCCCTCCAGATCTACCATCTTCTAGTACCGTATTTTCCGCCGTACAAGTCGCACCGCCCTATAAGTGGCATCAGTCCAAATATGTCTAATAAAGTGGAAAGATGCATAAATATGTCGCTTCAGCTATACGTCACATCTATTATGCGTCACTGCTGACGCGTCCCGTTTGTTACGCGTCGCCGCTGACAACCCAGAAATGTGGGCCGGTGTTGTGCCAAAAATCGATTGGCTGGGAGCATGTACAGGAGGACTTTCACAACAAGATTAACACTTAAAAACAATTATTTGTTTGTTCAACAGTATAGTAAAGGTGCGTCTCAGTCGAACTTTTACTTAATAAATTCACTTCAATGGTCAAATCAGCTGCATTTCTCCGGGGCGGTGCAGCGAAATGAAGCTGATTTGACGGTTGCTCCAGGCGAGCTGGACGAAGGTGGCTGACTATGGCAAGCAGATTGTGTCATTAATAGCCACTTTTACCTATTACATGACACAAAGGCATGCCATACCAGGAGTGCCATCTAGCGGCTGAAAATGGTAGTGTTAAAATTTTCAGTCAGAATGAATTAAAACGGTCACATATCAGCCAAAATTTGGTTTATGAGAAAAAATCCATAAATATGTCACTTCAACGTATAAGTCACAGGGCATGCAAATTATGAAAAAAAAAAACGTGACTTATAGGCCAAAAAATACGGTACACAGTGTTAAAGGTGCAGTCTGCAGTTTCTGCAGACTGTAAGTTTTCTAAAAATATATTTTTAACATATTTCTTCACTCTAGCTATGTTTCCATCCAATTTAAATTCGATTTTTGAGCGAATTTTAGAAAATGTCGCTAAAATGTAAATTAAAATTATGAGGATCAGAAGTGTTTCCATTAACTGGCTTGAAGCGCATCTGCAATGCCACGCAAAGCGTCTCTACGTCAGACGTCAGCGTCATTACGTCACACGTCAGCGCCATACGTCAGACGTCAGCGTTACGCACTTCCACAGTAAACAGGAAGTAGCGTTTGAAAACAGACATCTCGGCAAAATGGAGAGAATATTTCAGGTATGTGTTGCTATCGGGCAAGTTGTATTTATTCTGTCATGCCAACTAGTTTTAGCGATGTTACATGTTGTCCGGAGCGGAAACAGCTGATCAGTCACGTGACGTGAATGTTCGCTGCGGCAGAACTGAGTCGGCTAATCTGTTTCCATCTGTCGTTTAGCCGACTCAGCTCTGAATCGACTCCCCAAAAACTACCTCAAGCGAGCGTATAAACTTTAGAGCGACTTAGAGGAAGTTAACTCGAATTATGCCGTTTCCATTTAGCTTTTCTGATGCGATGCTTCATAATGCGCACCTAGAAACCTTGATGGAAACACGCCTTCTGTCACTATCTCCTGACAGACTGGTGTTAGACAAAGTAATCTCTGAAAAAAACTATAATCCCCTTGCTTCTCCAGGTGGTAAATAAGCATTTCTAAAAAGCCACAGTGACCAGCCAATAAAAACAGAGCTTCTCACTTCTCACGCTCCTAACCCACGCCCCCGCCTGTCCCAGCCCCCGCGGCCGCGCAGGTTCTCGTTCAAAGTATTGCAAAGCGATGCAAAACTGTTTTGTATGTGACACAAATGTATTAAATTCCCCTTCTTCATCCCTGATCTGGACTTTTCTTTTGTTTTTTTGCCAAAAGTCAAGTGATCGCTTCCTCCTCCGCTGACTCCATGACTGAAATGAGGAAATGAATGAATTTGTCACGAGCGAATTAAACTCGGGTTCAACGTGGCTGCGCGAGGCTCTGCAGATTTCATGGTGTTCTGGTGTGCTGGACCAGCGCTCCATGTTTTTATTTTATTTTTTAGAACGTTTTATTAACATATAAACACAGAACTTCGCAGCGGCTGCCACAGGACATGCAGTGGAGGCGGAGCTAAGAAGGCAGAGCTGAATTTCAGCGAGAGCAAGGGGGAGCAGAGCCATATATGGCTCTGAGGGGGAGGGACCAGAATGCTTTCCCTGTTGAAAAATTTTCTAAGTGCTGCGTTCTACAGAAACTGCAGACTGCACCTTTAAGCATCCTGTTTCCTCTCAGGACACACTTTTGGATAAGACAATAAAAGCCTGACATCCCAACCTTAGATAATCTCGCCGACAGAGTTTTCTTCCCAGTTTGTAGTAGAGGCGACGGCCCACCTCGCCCAGCCGACAGCCACAGAGATCGCAGCTCAGGCAGTCCTCGTGCCAGTACTGCTCGATGGCCTTCAGGAAGAACCTGTCGCCGATGCTCTGCTGGCACCCACCGCATGTCAGCAGGGACGGGGGCATTTGGAGGACCTCGTCCACCGGCTCCCTGCACAAAAAAGGCAAACCAGTTAAAAAGAAAAATTTTGTACATGTCCTTGCATGTTTGACGGGTTTCACTCTTTCACATCTGTTTTATTATCTCTGAAAAATGTTGCCATTAGTGCCCCACATATTATAATTGTATTATAGATTTAAAAAGGGGGTTATGGGGTGAAGAAAGACATCTGGTGTCATCCAGGTCACGTTGATCGATCCTAAATGTTGTTTTAAGAACGGTGATTGGATTTTTTAAATGACATTTAACTTCTCATCCAACTAAAGAGTGCTTGAAACCAAAAGTTAAAACCTCCCACCTCCTACTTGTTATGTTGGGTTCTGAGTCCAGAACCTTGTTTTAAATGTAACCCCCAGTCAGTTTCATCCTAATTCACATCTTGATGCATGGACCAACAGAAACCCTTACGATCTTCAAGATGGAGGGGATGGAGTGATATGCATGTAAAATATATAATGATAATCAAAACAATAACATCGATAATACCCTTTAAATTTGAAACCTTACATTCCTATAAAAATATTAAAATTAAATTAAAAGAATAAAAGGAGGAGTTTTCAAGTTTCACTTTTCAAATCCACAACCCATCAGGAAGACAGGGAAAAGAGAGCGTGATTTGCATGGGAGTTCAGCTCACATGAACCTCATTGCAGCTTTTAAGCTTGGAACTCCTCGTTTTTCAATTTGAACAGTGAAAACTTCTTGAACGAGAGTTGAGAGTTAGATCACATTTCTCCAGTTTTAGCTTCTCTCCATTGGCTCCCTGTCAAATGCAGAATATAAATCAAAATCTTACTTCTAAAGTAGCTACAAAGCGCTCAACAACCTAGCTCCATCTTGTATTAAAAATCATATTGTTCCATATTTTCCTAACAGAGCACTTCACTCTCAGACTGCAGGCTTACTCGTGGTTCCTATTTCCAAAAGCAGAATGGGAGGAAGATCTTTCAGTTATCAGGCTCCTCTCTTGTGGAACCAACTTCCAGTTTCTGTCCATGAGGCTGACACATTGTCCAGTTTTAAGACTTTCCTTTTTAATAAATCTTAGACAAGGTTTAGTGTAGTCTACATTTTTGTAGTGGTTATACCGCAGTAAAGTTAGTATTACGTCGGACATCATTGAAGCCACGGAACATGAATGTCCAACGTCCAACGTAAAACTAACTTTACCATGGTCGGTCCATATACAGTACTGTGCTTAAAAACCAAAGTAGCCTATACTGGTTAGTAAAATGTAATCATCAATTTATTAAGATTTTTAAGCATATTGAACATTTCCAAATTTGAAAACATGAACAGCAAACTTTGTACAACAGTTTTGTATTAAAACGTGCTTTAGAATTTATACAACGGTATCAAAGTAAAACATGTTCAAGTATTAAGTAGTAAGTACAGAAGTATTAATTATACAATAATTTGCTGGATAGGCAAAGCGCTGCATACCGACAGATTAATATGGAAGCATTTAACTATCGTTTAATGTATCATGACACACGTCTAATGATACGTCATGTATCATTGGACACTTTTAAGTGGTTATACTGAAATTATTAAGCTTTTCTAGTGGGTATACTCTGTATATCTGCATATCGCGTAGACTACACCAGTGTTTTTCAACAACTGTGCCTAGGCACACTAGTGTGCCGCGAGTGATCGTCAGGTGTGCCTTGGAAATTATCAAAAAAGCCCCCCCCCCTTTCTACAACCTCTTTAAATTTAAGACCACATTGTTGTGGTACTGTTCGGGTGTATTTTTGAAGACATGTTAAGTGCAATTTGAAATAAGAAATATAAAATATGATAAAAATACATTTTTGTGTTTATTTCATTCCTATTCAAGACACTTTGATAAGAATGACTATATATTTAATATAGGCGGATACAGTGTATCTATGTTTACAATTTTGGTTGGTGGTGTGCCTCGGGTTTTTTTTCAATGAAAACACTGTACCTTGGCTCAAAAAAGGCTGAAAAACACTGGACTACACCACTGGTTTCCAGGGCTATCCCATATTTATTATGCTGCTATAGGTTTAGACTGCAGACAAATTGTCCACATTTCCTCACTCTGCAGCTGTATTTAGTCGCTCTACTCTCCGTGTTTGTATTTGTAATTATTTCTGTCATTAACGTTGTGACAGCCTGCTCATTTTCAGAGCTGCTCTCATCACTTTTTGTTCTCCCTTGGCCCCTCCCATCCTGCCACACTTAAAGATGCACCTGGATCACAGCTGTGAACTCACCTGATTGCTCCACTGTTCAAGCTCGTTTACCCTTCCAGTTAAAAGATGGCAGTTTCTCTCCAGACCAGAGAGTCAAGGATTCCACTAGTGTTGCATCTCTGGTCAAACAATTAAACTTTAATCCGAGGCTGTGCAATCCCTCGGTTGTGCCAAAACCCTTCACTTCCTGCTGGAAGACATCACCGTGGACCGACAGAAACAAACAAAAAGGAAACGTGCATCTACTCCTGTGCGCTCTCCGCTGTGAATCCGGAGATCCTGGAAGCGTGTGACGTCACCCAGTTCATTATTCATGACAAAAACAAAAAACAACCTATGGATTTCTGATTCTGCTTTATCTGAGACCTGTAAGTCTATTTATTCTTTTTCCTGTTTTTTATTGTGAGCATTTAAATGGCACTTGGGCCTGATTATTGCTTTTGTTATTCCACAGCTCTTGCTGTGGAGCAGTAAAATATGGGAGCAGTAAAATATGGGATTGTGGAAGATTGTGGAAGACAAGAAAAAAGACTTTAAGAACTTTTTTTTGAGGGGGGGATTTGTGTTTATTTTGTTTATGAACATTTAAAAATATAAACCTGAAAGAAAAAAAAAAGAGAAATGATGTGGATGATGTTTTGTTTGTTTTTTGTGTAAAAGAAAAAGGATGATGTTTTGTTTGTTTTTGTGTGAAAAAAAAGAAAAAAATGTGTATATATATATTTTGTCATTCAAGGTGTTAAAGGGTCAACACCATTAAAGTGGATGGTCCTTGTGTGACAGGTTTAAAAAAAATAATAATACAAAAGTAATTCAAAAGTGTTTATCCTAACTGTCAGGAGGGATACCTGGCTGGCACCCCTTTTTAATAAAACCGTCACATAAAAAATGGCACCCCAGATGGGACAGTTTATTTGAATGACAACTTTATGATCAGCACTGAAAAATAAATAAATATTAAAAAAATAAATAAAAATAAAAATAAAAAATAAAATGAGCACAGAAGCAAACAGAATAGATCACCCTCCAATCACTTCCACCCCCCCAAAGGTGATGACCCCTATATGCTCCACAGCATACTCTCTCCTGGACATGGAATTAACCAAGCTGGATTTGATGTTGGATTCCCCTTTGGTACCACAGCCTCCTTCTCAAACTCAACACAAAACACAGGTTGCACCTGATGTTCCAGAAACGGAGTTAAAAACTGCCATGGAGGAAATAAAAACCAGTGTTAGATGGGAGATGAGCAATATGAGGGACGCAACAATAAAAAGTGTGAAAAAATTAATTCAAGACCATGGACAAGAACAAAACAAACGGATGGATGCACAGTTTGAATACCTACTCTCACAAACTAAAGCCTCTTTTGGATGGAGACTGAAACACCATCAGTCTGAGCTACTAGAGGAGTTCAAATCCCTTCTCACCCCAGTTACAGCCAGCATCTCTGCTCTGCAAGAAGAGGTTTCCCGCTTGCAGGGGGAGATTTCAGCATGTCAAATCACCATCAAATCTGTAACAGAGGAAATAGTCACAAAAATCCAACCAGTTCAGACCTGCCATCAGACCACAATAATGGATGACACTGCACAGACCATGTATCAAGGTGTACCAAAATCAATAACATTTGCCAACAGACCCCGGATGGAATCTACTGTTCGGCCTGGTATAGCACCAGGTGGCACCACCTTTTTACTAAACAGGAGTCGAGACCAGGGGAAAAGCCCTGTGAAATTATTGTTTCCAACGTATGGAAAATTAGAAGACCCCCCTGATCCTCTACAATATCTGGAACGGTGTGAGGATTATTTGGCTCTAAATTCATTAACAGATGAAGAACTTATGGCTACATTACGGAATGTGTTGCATGGCACAGCCAGAGACTGGTGGGATGTAGCCAGATACAAGGTTAATACCTGGGCTGATTTCCAAAAGCAGTTTCAGGCCGCTTTTCTCTCTGAGGACTATGAGGACGAGCTGGCAGAACGAGTGAGGACCAGAGTTCAAGGAGAGAATGAGAGCATCAGAGATTTCATATATATGTACCAATCTTTGTGCAGACGCTGGAAACCCCAGATTGAAGATGAGGACATTGTCAAGATGATCCTGAAAAACATAAATCCTACATTGGCCAGCCAGTTAAGGAGTAGCAGAGTAACAACTGTAGATGAACTTGTTCGTCTGGGACAGCAGCTGGAGAGAGACCGAGACAACCAACAACAGTATGAACACAAGAAACAAGTAAAATTACCCCCTAAGCCACCTGAACATAGACCTCTTCACCATGACAACACAGTACGGCCAAGACAACCAAATTACAACCAAAATCACAATCGCCCCTCTCAACCATTCTGTTGGCGTTGTAAAGGCAATCATCCCCCTGCAGCCTGTCCACATGCTGGAACCAATCGATCCCCTTTACCTTCAAATCCTCCTCCACCGGCTAGCAGTCCATCACACCTCTCATCAGCTCCAGGCCCAGTGACTCTTGGGTCTCTCACAAACTCTGGATTTCCTAGTGAACACTGTCCTTCTGCCACATCCTCAACAAACTCCTTACCAAACCAGTTGATAGTTCCTATCAGCATACATTCCTGGAAAGGACCTGCAATTTTGGACACGGGTTCCTCTTATACACTGCTAAATGAGAAGGTGTGGAATGAACTAAATGGAGAACTTAAACCTTGGACGAGAGGACCTTTATATTTAGCAGATGGAGAAGGACGACAACCTTTGGGATGGAGTGAGATCACCATTAGCTTACAAAACCAGTCCATAAACTTGCCTTGTGTTATCCTGTCTGCTCATCACCTCACGTTCCCTGCAGTCATTGGACTTAATTTCATTTCCCTCTCTGGTCTGCAGTTTGATGTTTCTGAAAAACGTTACTGGTTCAAGTTCAACAGAAAACAACAATACAGTTTTCTAAAAGAATGTACTTCCTGCAATGAACCTCATCAACAGCTTGCCTTTTTCTCAGCAATCACTGAGCATCGACGAGTGGCTGATGTTAACCAGACAAAGGCCAAACAAAGACAAAAACGAAACTATGATCGTGGAAGAAGAGATGGTTACTTCGCTGAGAAAGATAGGGTGTGGTTCCGTTCTCACCCCTGGTCCAAAACCAACCAGTCATACACAGCCAAACTTGCCCCACGATGGAAGGGTCCCTATCGTATAACAAGAAGGACTGGCCCTATCAATTATGAGGTTGTGTTGGAGGACACTGGTGAAGACCTTCGTGTGGTTCATATATCACAACTCAAACCTTGCTATCCTACAGCAGAAGAAGTGGACAACGCACAGCGCCCAAAAAATTCTAGACATATTCAATGAAGAAAGTGAAGAAGATTTCCATGGCTTCCCTTCTTCTGACTTATTGGCAAAATAATTGTGGTATTGAAGAATATGAAAAATGTGTGTGAAATCAAATTGTAACTTGTATTCTCCCTTACTAGTTCGGGACCTCTCAAGGGGGGGGATGTGTGACAGCCTGCTCATTTTCAGAGCTGCTCTCATCACTTTTTGTTCTCCCTTGGCCCCTCCCATCCTGCCACACTTAAAGACGCACCTGGATCACAGCTGTGAACTCACCTGATTGCTCCACTGTTCAAGCTCGTTTACCCTTCCAGTTAAAAGATGGCAGTTTCTCTCCAGACCAGAGAGTCAAGGATTCCACTAGTGTTGCATCTCTGGTCAAACAATTAAACTTTAATCCGAGGCTGTGCAATCCCTCGGTTGTGCCAAAACCCTTCACTTCCTGCTGGAAGACATCACCGTGGACCGACAGAAACAAACAAAAAGGAAACGTGCATCTACTCCTGTGCGCTCTCCGCTGTGAATCCGGAGATCCTGGAAGCGTGTGACGTCACCCAGTTCATTATTCATGACAAAAACAAAAAACAACCTATGGATTTCTGATTCTGCTTTATCTGAGACCTGTAAGTCTATTTATTCTTTTTCCTGTTTTTTATTGTGAGCATTTAAATGGCACTTGGGCCTGATTATTGCTTTTGTTATTCCACAGCTCTTGCTGTGGAGCAGTAAAATATGGGAGCAGTAAAATATGGGATTGTGGAAGATTGTGGAAGACAAGAAAAAAGACTTTAAGAACTTTTTTTTGAGGGGGGGATTTGTGTTTATTTTGTTTATGAACATTTAAAAATATAAACCTGAAAGAAAAAAAAAAGAGAAATGATGTGGATGATGTTTTGTTTGTTTTTTGTGTAAAAGAAAAAGGATGATGTTTTGTTTGTTTTTGTGTGAAAAAAAAGAAAAAAATGTGTATATATATATTTTGTCATTCAAGGTGTTAAAGGGTCAACACCATTAAAGTGGATGGTCCTTGTGTGACAGGTTTAAAAAAAATAATAATACAAAAGTAATTCAAAAGTGTTTATCCTAACTGTCAGGAGGGATACCTGGCTGGCACCCCTTTTTAATAAAACCGTCACAACGTGTTTTTCGTTTTCTTCTAGGGGTGCACCGGCTGCAGTTTTCTGGCCGATCATCGATTTCTAAAAATCCTGACCTGCCGATTCCAATTTTGGCCGATGTCGATTTTGTTTTATAAGCGACACTGTCAGGTGTTTTAATGTCACGATGCACCTTCAATTTTCCAACATTTTATTGAAAAACATACCCTTGAACAAAATCCTAGAAACAATACAAACTAATTTCAACTGGCCATGAGGCAGTGCTCTGAAATATAAATGAAGTTCAGACAATTGATGTAAAAAAAAAAATCTGTAAAATCTGTTTCTCGTGGAAGTATATGGCCGATCGCAGATCACCCCAAATTAAGAAAATCAGGGCCGATAAATTGGTGCACCCCTACTTCCTTCCTATAGAAAGTACACCTGGACCTTTCATGCTGGGTTCTAGTCAAGGCAGAAATGGCCGCTTGTCCAGAGCCTGCATGGTTCTGCTGGAGGTTTATTCCTGTTAGGAGGAAGTTTTTCCTTTCCACTGTCGCCAATATGCTGGTCAAGATGGGCGTTCACAACAAAGTGAAGATTCAACACAATCTGCTGAAACCCTTAGATACAAAATCTAAAAAAGCTAAGTCTGGTCCTCTGGACATGATGTCCAGAGGACCAGACTTAGCTTTTTTAGATTTTTCTACCTGGATTATTGAGCATGCATCAGAGCTTATACAGTACAAAACTTTATTTTATAAAGTACATGAATGTTTTTGTACAGAGGTCACTTTGTAAATAATATTAAATTAATCCATACTTACTCATTGGCTTCCAGTGTTTTTCTCTCTATAGTAGATGCCATTCTTGACTGTGCAGACAGGCGCGCACCTGCTGCCGTGCACCAACCAAGATGCTGGAGAAAACGCGCTTTCAGGTGGTCTTTGGTGTCCAGCTGTGCAGGACTGTCCAGCTGTGCAGGACTGTCCAGCTGTGCAGGACTGTCCAGCTGTGCAGGACTGTCCAGCTGTGCAGGCAGAGACGTGTCCTCTAAGCTCTGCGCTGAAGGACACTGGCTGTCATCATTTCCTGAGGCAGTCACAGGATCCCGTGCCTTTCGAGTCCAAAGCGGGACAGTGAACTCAGACCGCATGGGTCGGATCAGCAGATCATCAGATCATCAGATCAGCAGAGAGGATCTCCGTGTCCGAGCCCCGGAGCGGACGCAGCGCGCGGCGGACTCGCTCCTGCACGTGAAGCCGCAGAGGAGCGTCAGCGGCATGATGTCCAGACAGCAGGCCCCCCTCTCCTCTCTCTCTCTGCTTCTGTTCCTTCTTCCTGTTCACGACCTGCTTCACAATGACGGGAAATGAGTCTTAAAGTGACAGCGGGTCGTGACGGAGGCTAATGGGCTTGGGGGTGGGGGGTGGGGGTGATGGCCGATAAAGAGACGCACGATTAGTTTGTTTTTATTTCAGCACAGCTGTCTCCTTCTTACCCATGTGAAATGGAAAAAACATGTTTAGGCAAATTACCTTAACCATAGTTCAGATTTGAGGACGTGTCATCCTTTGGAAAGCTTTGAAGCAATAAACATCTAACATGTTGATAACGCTTTGAACAACCTCGAGGCTGCACAT
>JBBPBX010104972.1:0-11653 GCA_038048925.1 Garcialebias charrua
TTTGTCCCTTCTTTTCTGGCAGTCATCATTTATTTTCCTCCTACAAACTCACAGTAACCTTGTGATGCTTGAATGTTTTTCAAACACACAATAAATACACTTTACATTTTTAGCCAGTTCTGTGACTGTCCCTCTGCGTGTGTTATTCGTTGCTATGTTTATCAATTGTTCTTTGAAGATGCTGTAAAAATGTTTAAACTTTGAGTGAATCAGATACAAGAATTGGAGGACAATGCATGTTTTTTTTTTTACATGTACTGTAATAGGTTTATTCAGTGTTGCCAGATAGAGTCGAGGTTTTCTAGCCCAAAAATCTGTTAAAAACCGCCACATCACACAAAAACCCGCCCAGTCAGTGTATCGTTATACTTTGTAGTTTATTTACTGTTTGAACATGAACACACATCAGTATAAGCCAAGGTAATTTAACATGTGGCAAAACGCAACAATCCAACAAAAAAATTCCCAGTGTTCTCAGCAAAATCAGAATGAAAACCACCCAAGTGGCAGTAAACCGCCCAGTCTGGCAGCACTGGTTTAAATCCCTGATGTGTTGGGGCGGAAAAAGAGCTTTAACTCTGAATTATCAGAAATAGTCTATTAGTTTGACTCTGAATTATCATAAATAGTCTATTAGTTTTACATTTTCAAAAATGTTCATGTTAAAAACATTTTATACACACATTTATAAATGTGCATTTATAATGTGTGTGTGTGTAGATATGAAGTGCGAGTGGAGGCTTGCACATCGCTGGGCTGCGCGGCCAGCGACTGGTCCTCAGTTCTCACGCTGGAGGCTCCACCTGCAGGGCAGCCGGCACCACTTTTAGACCTCCAACCTGATGAGCAGACAGGCCTGCAGACAATATTTCTACTCACCTGGTCCCCTCCAGTTCAGCTAAATGGCAGAATTCTGCATTATGAAGTTCATCGCAAGACGGACTTCAACGCTGACACCAACAACACTGAAGTTGTCTACAGAAATGTCTCTACTTCATACAAAGACGGCAGACTTCAGCCCTACACTGTGTACCAGTACCAGGTAACATGATAATCGTTTTGTTACGTGTGTGCATGTGCAATAGAATATAAACCAGTTCAACCAACAGTTTAAAAAACAATTATTGATTCATAGACCCCAAAAAAAGTTTGAGAGTTTTGACTTTTTCAGATGTTTTATTTTTCAATTGTACATGTTTTAATCAGTGTCTTTGAGAGCCAGATGAGATTTTGCAGGATGTAAACAAAAAAAGACAAAAGAACCCCCAAACTGTTAAAATATAATGCAAATATAAAAACCATCTGATGTTTTCTTTAGATAGAATAAGCATTTAAGCTTTTTAAATTCTCACTCAAACTGAAATGTTTTTCTTATACTGTACTTGACACAAAAAGAGAAGTAAATGTGTGAACAACGAGCTTCTTTTGCAGACAACTATTTTATTGTTGACACCTGACGTGCACGTTTTATTTCACAACCAGATGCATTTTAAACATCTGCTCTCACATTCAGACAAACGCATTAAAGCAGCATCGATACGCACCAACCCTCACAGAAACTTCAACACACACATACTGTAAGTAATCAGACAGGTGTTAAATGGAGCCGTCCATATTTATGCCGTTGCGCTCGTGCATCCGTACACTAATTGACAGGTTAGCCCTTTGGAAGCAACAATAACATTAGCATTCCTGTCTGTCAGACGTACGAGCGGAGGCCAGAGAACGGATGTAATTGATTGAGTTTGCCTGATTGTGGTGCTGTCTTTATTTACGAGAGTTCTAATTTATGACATGAGGAGCGAGGGAAGGAGGAGCTTTGGGAGATGACGAGCGGGCAACAGAGCCATTAATCACTGGGCCCTCTGAGCACCCCACTTCCTGATTACCAGCCAGCCAATCGAATTAACTGTTAGCCTCCTTGGTAACAGAGCTTGTATTGGAAAGACCTTTTAATGGTGACCGCTACACGTCCCTGGAGGATTTGCCAGTGGGGGGGATAGGGGGTTTGTGGACAAGTTAGTGATGTGTGCGCGTGAGTGGCTATGAACACAGGCACACAGCAGTACTGTTTGTTTGAGAGTGACGATATGTTTTTCAAAGCACAAGAGAAAAATGGTTTATATCTTTGGATTTTTTTTTTTTACCAGGAACTTGTTCTCAAACCACTTTATTACAGTTTTCAGTCACTGACTGGTGTTTCATCGGCCTATTTAACCTCTTACCTCCCCACTGCTACTGCTGTTTTATCTGCCAGTTAATCTGTCTGTGTTTATATCTGAACATCCTACTTTCTCACCGTGTGTCAAGCGCACACAAGGACAACTCGGTTCAGTTTAGCACACCACAGTACGTAGAGAGAAATCATATTAGGCTAATTACACTGGGTCATAAGCTCCTATTGACAGCTTTATGCTTGCTTTTAATTACTGCCCACTTTCACACAACTTAGCCCCTTCACCCCAAGTAGATGCTCCCGCCAAGTTACTGTGTTGGCCTATCAGAGCCCTAAAATCCAGTCCACAGTTCAGCCATCCAATAAAAAGGCTTGAATTCTGTCTGGAAGTATACCGAATTCGTTTGTTGCCATGGCGGCTCTTTTGCTGCTGTGGCAGCTAACGGGATATATTTTTATTTTGTGTCTAACAAGCCAAATCATGGCCCAATAAGAAGCAAGAAGACAAGAGTGGAGAGAGGGCAATAAAAAGTTTGTGGATGATATACGAACGAAGGCGCAAGTTCTACCTTTTAGCACTGGATCAAGGGCAAGGTGATCTGCGCCGACTTTAAATTTGAACATTTATTTTCTATTCTATGTGGCAGAAACTTTTTAATCTCACTCAAAGTCTTACATCATGTTGGGGTCTTAACTTTGTTGCTATGGTGGGGATACGGTGGGGAAGAACATGATTGTTGCTGGGTAGAAATATTTTACTGTTTAACTTTTATGCAGCTAGAGAAGAAAGAAAAATCGAAACTTTTTCATGCAACAAGTTACTGTTTGGAGCTGCAAGTATGATTTCAGCTGTTTCTCTTTTCTAAAGTCGTTTAAATAATCATCTTTATTGTTGTTGTGATGATGGAAGTGATACGTCGTTATGAGTTTTGGCTTCTGCCTGACCGTAAAACAGAAACAGAAGTAAAGTCAGCGTCACCATGGAAGCAGAGGCACAAATAAACAGACATATAAAAATACAAACATTGTTTACCCATTTATTTCTGAAATTAAATGAATTTGGTGTAGTAATTAAGCTAAAAGTACTGCATTATTTTCCTCTAATGTCTAAGCATTATGACTTCTAAAAATACGTATTGCTGTTTATTTAATTTAAAAAGCAACATTTATTTGAGTTCACCTTTCTTTTTTTTTGTTGACAAAGGGCTTATAAACACATACTTAACACACTATTAAAAATATATATTTATTTACTAACTTTTTTAACAATAACTTATTACTAAAGTACCGAGTTGTTAAAACAAATATAATAAAATCAAGATAAGACTGAGGTGAAAGCTTTTAATGTCACTGGAGTTCATTGTTTCTCAAAATTAAATCTTCTCCAAGTATAATCAGTTTTATTCAAGACCTTTTTCCTGAACATTTAGACTTGGGTTCATTTTTATTTCTAAATTTATCTCTAAACTTGTCATGGTCAGCGGCCCCCGCTGACTCCCCCATCGGCCCTGTTTCACACTCACTCACTCCTGCAAAGGTGGGCACCGCTAATTAAAAAATTAGTTCCACAATTTCTAAAACGCTTATTAATTTTTTTAGGTCCACAATTTCAAAAGCACAAATGTCTTGTGAAAATTAGTGGAAGCTAATCTAATCCGCTNATATATATATATATATATATATATATATATATATATATATATATATATATATATATATATATATATATATATATATATATATATATATATATATATATACAGGTAGTCCCCGATTTACGAGCGAGATCCGTTACAACGAGGCGCTCGTAAACCGGAAATCTCGTAATTTGGAACGGCCGCCATTTCGCTCGTAAATCCGGAAATCCGCTCGTAAATTGGAACGGTTTTCGCTAGCGCACCTAAAAACACTCTATTTTCATCTAAAAACTACTTTTGAGTGCATAAAAATGATCGGAAACGTGTGTTTATATGCTTAACTAGCTAACTGAAGTGAAAAAACACATGAAAACTCAGTATTTTTTTCGTTTTTTCCAAAAATGTGCAGCTCGTAAGTCTGGAACCTCGCAGATCAGAGCGCTCGTAAATCGGGGACTACCTGTATATATATATATATATATATATATATATATATATATATATATTTATATATAGCCGGCAGCGTTATCAATATTTGCACTACACTGCCAACTGTAAAGTAACAAAAATGATCCTAAAAGGATGAAATTACAAAAATCAAAGGATTTATTTAATACTTTACGTACATATATTCTATTGGGCCACGAAATTAACAAAAAATAGAATGATCTTTTAATCCCTAAAACCACGTTTAAATCTCAAATACACGGGTGTGTCGCCACCGCATTTATACATAAAAGTAACCCAAAATACATGAAACTAACAACTCGCCGTCGAATGGTCGACACAAAACACACAATAAACTCCTCCGGCCACGTTAATTTGGCTTGAAACAGCGGTGTTATTTATGGATTTCATTAGTAACCCAGCACTACCGGTGTAACAGGCAGACACAGCGTCAATAGGTAGTCAACAGATTTAATGAAAAGTAACCCAAAATACATGAAACTAACAACTCGCCGTCGAATGGTCGACACAAAACACACAATAAACTCCTCCGGCCACGTTAATTTGGCTTGAAACAGCGGTGTTATTTACGGATTTCATTAGTAACCCAGCACTACCGGTGTAACAGGCAGACACAGTTAGCGTCTATAGGTAGTCAACAGATTTAATGAAAAGTAACTAAAATACATAAAAATAACGACTCACCGTCGAATGGTCATCACAAAACACACAATAAAATCATCCGGCCACGTTAATTTGGCTTGAAACAGCGGGTTATTTACGGATTTATGAAGACACCGAGCGCAGCCAGCTACAGAATTAGCCCCTGAGTTCAACTATGACCCGGAAGTTGTCAAGATGGAATAGTCCATTTTTAGTAGGGGGATAAAGAAATCGACCGTTTTTTTTATTGCGTATTTAATGATCGTTTTCATCGTAACTATAATTATTTTTATGTTAAATGTACATTAACAAGCATGAGCAATGTTAGTGATGTAGGTGACTGCACGGGGCGAGGCGGGGCCGGGGCCACTGCTGAAATGGGACCCCCAGGCATTTACCTACATGGTAGAGCCCAGTCTGTTCTCAGCTCTGCCCCCCTCCCCCTCACACCCTTTCCTCCTCTGCTGTTTACGTGGGGAAAAAGGTAAAAAACAAGCAGCATAAAAGCTTGTAAATAAGTTTATTGGTTTTTACTGATAGATAATTAGTTATTAGCGGTACTGCATTTTAAATAAAAATAGCATAAATCCGCTTATGAATTATAAAAGTTAGTCAATTCACAAAAACGCTGACAAAAAGTTTAGGTCCACTGTAAGCGGAATAGCGCTTTAGCGCTCTCTAGCGGTCTGTGCCCACCACTGCACTCCTGTTATTGTTTTCAGCCCCTCTTGTCATAGTTTCTCTTCCCCTGCTTTGTAATGCCCATCACCCATCCTCCAGCTCAAGCCTGCTCCCTTCACTCCATGCCACGCCTCCCTTTTCTCACAGCAATCAGCCTTGATTCCACTCACCTGTTCAGCCATCTAATTTGTAGTTCACCTGCTTTGTGTCTACACCTTTAAAAGCTCCATTCTCACTCTCCACCAGCGCTGAATTATTAGACCTCATAGTTCATGATATCCAGCCATCATAGTGTTCCTGTTTCATGCCTGAACTTCAAGCCTTGTTCTTGGATTTTTGACCTCACACCTTGTCTTGTGGATTATCCGTTTTGCCTGCTCCTCGTCTGATTCTGCTCTGCCCTTCTGATCACGGTATTGACCCCCGCTACGACCATTGGACCTCGTCTATGGATTTCACCTGCCACATACAGACAGAGAAGATAGGACTCCCACCTGGACCCTGACCCTTCTCTCCAGCTACCAGCAGTAAATTAATTAAAACTGTTCTTAATTTTGCACTGCTGTCTCTGTTTTATTCAGAATCCAAAAACCTGCTTCGTGACAGAATAATTCAGCCAAAATGAATTCAAAGTCAGAACAGGGGTGGCTTTCTGGGCTCGAGGGCTCCTTGACTAAACTGGACCTTCAGATGCAGCTAGTAAAAACCATGCTCTGGGCCAAGTTTTCTATACCCACCTCAGAGACTTTTCCTTGCTCCTTGCCTGCAGCAGGTCCAGCCTCGGCTGCAGCCTCCCAAGTTTTCTGCTGCAGAGACCAAGGCCTCCAAGTTTTCTGCTGCAGAGCCCAAGGCCTCCAAGTTTTCTGCTGCAGAGCCCAAGGCCTCCAAGTTTTCTGCTGCAGAGCCCAAGGCCTCCAAGTTTTCTGCTGCAGAGCCCAAGGCCTCCAAGTTTTCTGCTGCAGAGCCCAAGGCCTCCAAGTTGCCTCCCGCTGCTGCGGCTGCAGAGGTTCCACAGCTCTTCACGTTGGCTGCTGCAGAGGAGGCCCCACAGCTCTCCACATCGGCTACTGAAGCTGCAGAGGCCCCACAGCTCTCCACGTCGGCTGCTGCAGAGGAGGCCCCTCAAACCTCCACACTTGCATTACCTGCTGCTGATCTGGCCCCATTGCTATGTATTGGAGGGTCACCCGGCCTTTCGTCCTTTGCATTGCAACTTGCCGGAGGACCTCATGGCCGCCCACCGGAGAACTGGACCGGCTCTGGACAGCCCTTCTGATTGTCAATCTGTTTCATGCCATCCTCCAAGACCACTTCCACCCACCCTGTTCTTGCATTTATTTTGTTTTTTCTAGAGGTCCGTCAGGATGCCGTACCTTAAAAGGGGGGCTATGTCACGGTCAGCGGCCCCCGCTGACCCACCTCCCATTGGCCCTGCCTTCACACTCACTCCCTGTTATTGTTTTCAGCCCCTCTTGTCATAGTTTATCTTCCCCTGCTTTGTGATGCCTTTCACCCATCCTCCAGCTCAAGCCTGCTCCCTGCACTCCATGCCACGCCTCCATTTTCCCATAGCAATCAGCCATGATTCCACTCACCTGTTCAGCCATCTAGTTCACCTGCTCTGCACCCTTTAAAAGCTCCATTCTCACTCTCCACCAGCACTGAATTATTATACCTCCCACGGTCCCTGATAGTGAAGCCTTTAATCATAGAATCTTGTTCATGCCTTGCAACCTTGCTTTGACCACGAACCTCAGCCTGTTTTTTGACTCTTCGCCTTGCCTTTCCCCATTTGGATTTATCTGCACTTCTGACCATGGTAACGACCCTGACTGCTTTTTACTTTCCCTCTGGATTTCAACTACCACACATAGACTGAGAAGTTTGGACTCCCATCTTGGACCCTGACTCCAGCAACCAGCAGCAAATATAATAAAAACTGCTCTTGTTTTTTGCACTCCTGTGTCTGGCTGTCTTTGAATCCAAAAACCCATTCGTGACAAAACTTCACCACATCAGGTTTAAAAACCAGATAAGGGAAATGTTCAGATTTAATAAGAATTTCCTATGAACTGCTTGAAAATTAGAATAATTTTCGTTCTTTCATTTTCTCAGGTTTACTTTTTTTTTAATAAGCAGTTTTATGTCTACCTGTCAAGTCCAGTCAAATTTATTTAAAAAGCACATGTAAAACAGCAGCTGTTACCAAAGTGCTTATGTGCACTTTGTTTATATGTGACCATTGTGCTTAATGAATGTTAAATTCTGATATTGCATTATGTAAATTTGATTAAAAATAAAACCAAGTTATGGATTGTCATAGAATATAAAATAAAAAAGACCCCTCTGTGCATATAAAAAATAGATGTTTACTTCACAATTCAAAGCCCTGATGATACTCAAGAACTGCAGAGTCTGACATTTTTATAGAAAATTTAAATATATATCCATGTTAGACTAAATAAACAGCTTCATATGTGTTTACCTCAACACATGAACAGAGTTACACTTGATTTAGAGAATAATAATAATAATAATAATAATGAATTCCATTAAAAAAAAAAAAACAGCGATATGTCGACGTCCTCCTTCGCTGAGGGATTTAAATATTGAATATTTCTAGTTTCCGAGATGAGTTTTTCTGGACTAGAATTGAACATGTAATGCAAGTAAACTCTAATGTTTATGGTGCAAGATATTCAACTGGGTAGGAGTTACACTGTGTATAAGCATAGAGGTAGTTCTTTTTTATATTTTGTCCCAGGCAGCGCAGAGTGATGGATCCTGGCAAGTGGAAGGTGTAGTTTTATCCACGACCAGGCACAATGGCAAAGCCAGGGGGTGTCCCTGACAACCATAGATTTGACGGGGGACAAAAAGATAATTATTACTGACATTCAATATTTTTTAGTCATTGTACTTGAAAGAATTTATATTAAATATTAAACTATTTTTATTATGTTTGTTCAATTGCTTTTAGTTTTGTACAACTCTGCCTGTGTCTATCTTCTATTTATTTTATCTCATTCCTTATTACCTTTTAAGTTGAATAGGGCACAAGTTTCCTCCTTAGTTATTATAAATGTGGCTTTGATTAGTTTTAAATTACATGCACTTCAGAACTTAAGACATATCAGATTGTGAATCTGTAGCATTGGAACTATTGTATAGTATAAACTACTTTTTGATTACATGCACTTCAGAACTTAAGACATATCAGATTGTGAATCTGTAGCATTGGAACTATTGTATAGTATAAACTACTTTTTGATTCATGTATTTTATTACCAGCATCTTATTCTGAAGCCTGCTGAAGAGATGTACGCCTGCAGCTGCTCCCTCACTGGACCAGTTGGTTTTTGTGCATAGATTGTATGGAGAAATACAAATGTAATATAGAGCTAAATCTGGGTCACATGTTAGAGTCAGAAAACACAATCAAACAAAAGGAACACAATACAGTATTGTGTTAAAATGTCAGCTCCCGTGTAAAAAAAAAAAAACCCACAAAAGTCAAATTGATGAGCAATCACATGCTTCTCTTTTCTTCTATGAATCAGTTTAAGTTTGGTTGAGTTTAGATTTGTTTTTAAAAGTCTGTATTTACGTCAACTAAGGAGGTTCTCTCAGTTTGAAACACACAGCACAGTTTCAGTGCATGTTTTCAGCATGTTTAAGGAATCTGAGGTCCACTTTGAAGTGTGCCACAAGATGACAGGACATGTTTTCTTCTGCTTCCTCTCCTTGCATCTTGTCGACCCTTCGTCCTGCTTTCCTTCCCCCAATCTCTCGTCTCTCCATCTTCTCTTCTTCTTTCGCCTCTCCCATCTCAGTCCATCTGTGCTGTCACTTAGATCAATCAGTCTGATTGATTACAGCCTAATTGACTATTATTGAGGTTAATTCAACTCTTAACACACGTGCACACACGCTCGTGCACACACCAAACTTGCAGTCGTTGTCACAAACAACAAACCGCGCACACAGACACACACTTTCAACTCTAAAGCTCAAACCCATCCATCTGCCTTCTGCACTGCTTCTGACAGGCTACAGATGACTTACACATGCAAATCTCCACCCTGACTGACCCTGTGCTGTGTACACCTTCTAATTATACCCAACACAAGCACACAAATAAGATTACCATGTGTGTGTGAGAGTGTGAACAACTCCTTGATGAAGGTGAAAAGTAATTGTCATGCAGATATGTTAGTATTGGGTTGCATGGTGAAAAGGTTCTGCTCTCAGTGCTGCTGATGGTAGTTTTGATGGATGGTCCGATGAATTGACTCACTCTTCTGTTGGTCTGCTGGATATTGGTTAATTAAGAGAAGCCTTCGGTGGTAAGAGTTCATAAAATGGGTTTACAATGAAAAAAAGAGAGAAAAGGTTGAATCACAGTTTGTTCTTCCTGCTTTTTTATATATTTATCTGAATGAAAATTGATCGTGTTCTTGACTGAAATCACCTGCGTTGTGACCAACAGGTGCAGGCAGTGAATTCAGCTGGTTATTCTGCCAGTCCATGGGTCAGTGGGAGAACTGGACCCGCACCACCCGAAGGTGTCGACCCACCTGTTTTTCTGCAAGTTTCAGCAACATCGGCTGTGGTGGAGATTCATCCTCCTGCCCGACCAAATGGGATTGTTAGTCTTTACAGAGTGTTCTCACTGGACCACAACAACCAGACTCTGGTAAAACTGATGCAACATGTACATAATAATAACTTTTAATGCATTCGTCTTTACCCGCTTCTTCCTGTTTGGGTCATGGGGTCATTGGTGCCCATGTCCAGCCATCACTGTGCGAGAGGGGCGGGACACCCTGGGCAGGTCTCCAGTCCATCACAGGGACACATAGAGACAAACAACCATTCTCTCTCTCACTCACACCTAGGGACATTTTAGAGTTACCAATCAGCCTAACATGCATGATTTTGGTCTGTGGGAGGAAACCCACACATACACGGAGAGAGCATGCAAACTCCACCCAGAAAGGAAGATCCCCATCCAGGATTTGATCCGGCGACCATCACACTGAGATAGCTCTACCAACTTTGCCACTGTCCCGCCCACTTTTAATACATTTACTATTGAATTTTTGTCTTTTTCTTTAAATGTTCCTTTGTTCTCTCGAATGTCCCACAACTTGATGACTAAAGGTCGGACATTTCTCAACCCGTGTTTTGTTTTTCCTGTAGCTCTCTGAGGGAACATCCCTTCAGCAGACCCTCCATGGTTTGCGCCCTTACACTCAGTACTGGGTAGGAGTTGAGGCTTGCACGTGTTATCAGGTAAAAAAGGCTAAATGTTAGTCAGGAAAGTTATTGTGTTGGGTGTGCAGTTAGGGTTATTAGTTGTTCATAACGAGTTTGAGGTCATTTCTTGGTTGAGTGTAAAGTGAATACAGTAGTCCCTCGTTTATCACGGGGGATCCGTACCCTGAAGTCCCGTGATAAGTGAAAAATGGTGAAGTAGGAATAGTAGTACAAGTAGTAAGTAGTAGTTTATTTTAGATGTATGTATTAAGGTGCTTTAAACCCTTCCCACACTCTTGCAATATTCTAACAATGTTTCTAAACTCTAAACACTCTAAAAGAGCACAGAATGTCATGATTTCAGCTCCCTGCCTCCGCTGCTCTCAGTCACCTGCAAGCGCTCTTGGCCACACCCACTTCTCCGCTCTGCACAGAGATCAGCTGATCAGCTGCAGCAGGAAGCTTATCCTGCAGTATGGGCTGCACAAAGATGCAGCAGGTGCTAAATAATTTAAAATAATTTATTTTAAATAAAAATCCCATGCTGATTGTGTGGCTCATCCATCAATCAGCCCATTGTGTGTCATGTCCAATCTTATTTTGAAAAGCCGCAATAGAGCGAGTCCGCGATAAACAAACCGCTAAGCAGCGAGGGACTACTGTATTTAGTTTAATTTTTTATCAACAATTCTCCTACTTTAATTTTTGTTTATCCCCATAAAATGTTTAATTGATTAAACCTTTAAAATTAAGCCAATATATCGCAGGATGCATTTAAAGTTCTCTAAGC
>JBBPBX010104973.1:0-11653 GCA_038048925.1 Garcialebias charrua
ATCCTGACAATCCCCGAGAGTTTGCTCTTGTTCTTACAGGTCAAAAGTCCAAACCAACAGATGAAGGAAAAGGTTAAAATAGACTCAATAAAACATGAATAAAACATTCTCATAAAAGTTGAATCAACATTAAAACCACAAAGCTTCCGATAAAAATACATCCTCTGGTGGGCCTTTTTGCAAAGTGCATTCACGTGAAGGTCAAAGGTCAATTTATCATCGAAAACAGTTCCCAGGTATTTATATTGTTGCACTACCTCCACAGCTTCACCGTCAATGACCACGGGAGCTGTTACTGAAGAATTTTTCCTGAAATCGATTATCATCTCCTTTGTTTTAGAAACATTTAGTTTTAAAAAGGAAGACTCACACCATTCTGTGAAGTCCCCACTAGCTCAGGCTCCTTCCCCACCAGAGAGGTGACATTCCATGTCCCAATGGCCAGCTTCTGTAGCCGAGGATCAGACCGCCAGGGTCCCCGCCCTCGGCCACCACCCATTCCACAATGCACCCGACCCCTTTGGCCCCTCTCACAGGTGGTGAGCCCATGGGAAGGGGGACCCACGTCTCCTCTTCGGGCTGTGCCCGGCCGAGCTCCATGGGTAAAAGCCCGGCCACCAGGCGCTCGCCAACGTGCCCCTCCTCCGGGCCTGGCTCCAGAGTGGGGCCCCGGTGACCCGCGTCCGGGCGAGGGAACATTGTTTCCATTAATTGAATTCATCATAAGGGGTCTTTGGGCTGCGCTTTGTCTGGTCCCTCACCTAGGACCTGTCTGCCTTGGGTGACCCTACTAGGGGCATGAAGCCCCTGACAGCATAGCTCCTAGGATCATTGGGACACTCAAACCCCTCCACCACGGTAAGGTGGCAGCCCAGGGAGGGGTAAGGTGGCAGCCCAGGGAGGGGTAAGGTGTCTCAGTCTAACGTTTTCTTAATAAATGTACTTTAATGGTCTAATCAGCTTTATTTAAACTAGTTTCGCGCTTGGTGCTCCGTGAACGCAGGGGACAGAACCAGGAAGTAGGAGCGCAACTCTTTCTCTGAAATTTATTAAGAAAAGCACCTAAACAATTATTTATTAGCTATAATTGTAGCAGAGGTGTGTCTGAGTCTATCATTTGCTTAATACATGCACTTTAATGGTCAAATTCGCCGAGGCGGTGCAGCTGTTTTCAAGGTTCGAAGCAGAGCAGAATGAGGTGTATGGCAGGCCGTTTGAATCATTAATAGCGAGTGAAGATTCTCAGTCATCCAGGACATGGTAAATTCTAAAAAGTGCAAGGAAGGAAAAAAAGTCTAAAGTATAGTATAATAAATAAAGTCCAGTTGTTTTTGTCTTGAACTTTTTTGAATTTATCATTATAGCCACGTTTTCATATTACGTGATACAACCGCCAACCTCATGCCATACATGTTACTGCTGCTATCTACAGTACTTTCTGTTTTTGGTTTTGGTTTGTTTTGGTTCAGTCAGAATAAATGGAAACGGTCATATCCCAGTCCAAAAATGGTTTATAAATATGGGAAAAAATCCATAAATTTGTCACTTAGGTCTATCCACCTCTTTCGCAAAAAGCTCATGTAGGCCGCCATGACAGTCCGGTGCCGCCCCCTCCCGGTGGTAAACTTCCGGCGGAAGTCCTGTAGTGTGTGGTTTGCTGTGAAAAACAAGCCGGGACACCAGTTTATTTTCTCTCGTTTTTTTATTTTTTGGGGTTGTTTCTTGCTGGGTTAGAGGGTGTTACAGCCAGGTATACATTTGAGCAACGCGCTGTTGTAAACCTGAAGGATCTATGTCCATTGGAGGAGCCTACAGCAGCTCCTTCCTCTGTCTGACTCAGCCTCGGACCTGCTCTCGAAGACGTCGCGCTCCGATCAACTTTAGTTCGGTAAACAAAATATTCTATATAAATCATTTTGTGAAACCATGTCAGAACAATATCGGAGTATAACCGTCTGTTTAGTAGCTGTTTTTTTTTTTTCATGATTTAGCGTCTGTACTGCTGTGATAATGCTGTGGTTAGCTTAGCATGTAGCTACTTTAAAGGCTAACTTCCAGACGGTAACACTCACAACAAAGTGCTGGTTCTTGAGCCTGGACTTTTTTTGGGGGCTGTGTTATTTTAGTTAAACTGTTATTTAGCTGGTTATATATGATTGAGACAGTTTACACATCTTTTTTCAAAGACAGACCGTGTCAACAATGACTAGGCCTCAAAACCTGACCCGTCATTAAACCAGAGTTATTAAAGCACATTTAAAATAATGATGTAAATTAAAGAGGAGAAAAGTGCACATGAAGCTACATTTGTACTAAAATGTGAGTAAATAAAGAATTTACTTAACAAATCTGTCATTAAATAATATAACTCTGTGTTGCACACGTGTTTATACAGTATTATTTATATTTATTTATATTATTTAATGACAGATCTGTTAAGTAAATGCTTTATTTACTCATTTTAGTACAAATACTGTACTGTACACACTGTCTATGACAAGACAAGTTTTCTTTTTCTACTTTACAGAACATTGAAGCCACGAGATCCATCCAGAGATAAGTTTGTACACCTGGGTCCAGTCGCAGATCTACACCTTGGATTCCTGTGGAGTTGGCTGAAATCGGACAGTTCCACATGAAGAGAAATCTGTTCAGTTTGCTGGTCTCCATCATTGCTTGTTGAATTGGTTTTGATCTTTATTCTGTGCCAATTCATTTTCATTAAGACAACACCACCCACAGTTGTCATATTGTACAGTATTCAGTTTCAACTGTTTTAAATGTATAATTATAGCTTTTATTCTGAACTTTGTCAGTCTCCTGGGTGATGAAAACTTATAAGCAAAATGAATGTTTTTATGCTTTGCACATGTGAATAAAAACACTGGCCTAAGAACAATCAAGACCTTTAGTTTTTATTTATGTGTATTACAATGAGTAGTATGGGTGACATCACAATGAAACTACTTCACATTATTAGACATTGAACAGTGTATTTTAATTATTGAAATAACAACAAAAAGAACAAATGTAAATGAACAGCAGATTTATTTATAGAAGTATTTTAACTAATTTGTTGCTGTGTACGACTGCACAAAACTTCTGGACCAAGTCGAGTTTCCATCCATCTCCTGGGAGTGGTGATTGAAGATTCTACGACCTGAGAGAGTACCTTAACACAGAAATTTTTAGATATGGAGTAAATAATTTCTATGTTTCTCTTTTGTATATACAGTATACTCTACACTATTACATAAGCTTTTCAACAAAAACATTCATGGTGTAGACACCATGAATGTTTTTGTTGAAAAGCTTATGTAATAGTGTACGTATGATGCAATCAACTGAAAAATGACTTCTTTTTTTGTTTTATTCAACCACAATGTAACAGGTAGGTTCTTCTTTAAATGGCAACAAATGATTGTCTCAAAACAACAATGTACATATTTCATATTATCTTGTCTTTGAAGATTGCAGAAAATATAGAACTACTTTATCAACTTCTTAATTAATTAAAGAGAATGTGTTTCAACTTTGTACATTTTACTTGTGACATTTTCAACAAATTTTCTATTAAATGTCTGCTTTAATTCATAACACAGACTTGAACTCTGACTATATTAATGTCTGGCTGTGATCTAAATATTCTGATCAGATAAGTCATGTACCTTCCACATTGTGTCCAGTCAGCCTGTCCGTGAGCAGTGAGATAAGACGTTAACTGTGCTTCACCTGTCACTGCTCAGTGACAGCTGAAGCACAGTTAACGTCTTATCTTCGCAGCTTTTTAAAACATCGTTGGAATGTATCCATCTCTGATGTGCTGCCATGTACGTCAGGTAAAGGAAACTTATGTGTAAAAAAAATAATAAATCGCTAGCAAGTATGTTACCCCACAAACGTAAACAACAGCGCGGGACCGCGGGCGGAAGTAAACAACCAGCTTCCGCTATGAATTATGGGTAGTGGCGCGAAATCGAAAATAAGGTGGATAGGCCTGTATTAATGTGTAATGTGTATCATTTCAGGTTAATCAGTCAGTTCCTGTATAAAGATCCTCTAGCCGTGGGTGTCCTTGGACAAGGATGGGACAAGTCACTGCACTGTAAAGCAAGTATGTCATGACACAAACACTCCAAACTTTGAAAATGTGACCAGCCACTCAAAATCCAGGAACAAGTCGGCACACTCTAACTGAGAAAAAATCAATAAAAGCTTCAACTTCTGAGAAATTAGTGAAAATCGTTTTTTTGCTAAATGTACCAGTTGAAGTTGTTAAGAACCCATCCCATGCTTTAAAAAACACTTTATAAGTGTTTAAACTGATAAACTTTGTGTTAGAAATCAGTTTGTTTTCAGAGTAAAACCAAGCCGCAGTGATTTGCGTACTGGGGGCGGGGACACTCACAGCTGATTAACATGCGGGACTTGTTTGGCTGGTATCAGAGCTTTGTTACTGGCTTCGGCCAATAACGTGCAGCTTTGAAAGAAGCACATGGCTACTTAACATCTATAGATCGCCCAGTGAACACAAGGAACAAGGAAAATAAAGCCGATCAAAGCGTCAGAGCTGTCAGCTGTTTTTCCGACCGACCCGAGGAAAAAAAAAAAGCTTTTACTGCGTTCGCAAGCAAATCGCAAGCAAATCAGTTTCCATCCTACATAATACATCCATCCATCCATACATACGTCCATCCATCCATCCACTATCTTTATTTCATTAGACAAAGCAGACCCGCGTAATCACTGCGCCATGCGCTCCAGCCGTGGGGTTGGTCTGTGTCCAGCTCCGCGCATCGCGCAATGCGCTCCAGCCATGGTCTGTGTCCAGCTGCGCATCGCGCAATGCGCTCCAGCCATGGTCTGTGTCCAGCTCCGTGCATCGCGCAATGCGCTCCAGCCATGGTCTGTGTCCAGCTGCGCATCGCGCAATGCGCTCCAGCCATGGTCTGTGTCCAGCTGCGCATCGCGCAATGCGCTCCAGCCATGGTCTGTGTCCAGCTGCGCATCGCGCAATGCGCTCCAGCCATGGTCTGTGTCCAGCTGCGCATCGCGCAATCACACGCGTTGGATTGGCTTAGGTTTTACAAATCGCAGCAAAGAAACTAAAATTTAAAGCACGATAATGGTGCACCAATTATGCAGATTCAACTGGCCGTTTGAAAAGGTAAAATGTACAGTTAAGATCGGATGGATCAGCCGTTCTCACGCAGCTGTCAGCTGGCTGTCATCATGATAAAAAAGCTGAATGGAGCAGCGTGTTTAATTAAAATAGCCTTGTTTTTCCCAGATAATTTTGCTCTAAAATGTTTTTGTTTATCTTTATGTAAGATTATCTTTAGAATTTATTTTTCATGTTAATATATATTTGGTGAAACAAGAAATCTTATCTTTCTTTCTTTGAAATACATTATTTGGATGGATGGATGGATGGATGGATGGATGGATGGATGGAAACCGACCAGCCCACAAAAGCTTAATAAAAAAGACCTACAGCAAAGATAAGGCCTTTCTGCCCTGATGACACAAAAGTCATGTCCAGCACCAACACCTTGTGTGACATCTAAAATAAGTCTGTGCAGGAGCTTGGTGTGTGTAAAGCCTTATTTTATTTTGTTTCCCCCCTGTCTAACCTCATCAGATGCAACATAAGCATCTCCTGAGCATCTCCTTTACTCACATCTTCAGCTATTACAAACTTTTCCAGTGTCATCAACTTTATAAAGTGCATTCCTGTCCTGTACCTTTAACACCATTTTTATTATACTTTTACTGCTGTTAATATCATAATTTTTACCATTGGTGTGTGATACTGTTCATTAAATTTTTAAACCTCTTTTATGTTGTGTGTGTGAAGCACCTTGATAACAGTTTATCTGTTTTTTTTTTTTTCATTCAAGCTTTATTTATACAGGCTAGCCTCGTTGAGCCACGGGGACTCATTTACAAGAGGGACCTGTCTCACTCACACCCAGGGTCAATTTTAGAGTTACCAATCAGCCTAACATGCATGTTTTTGGACTGTGGGAGGAAACCGGAGCACCCGGAGAAAACCCACGCATGCACGGAGAGAACATGCAAACTCCACCCAGAAAGGCCCCCAGACCGGGATTTGAACCGGGGACCCTTTTAACTGTGCTATATAAATAAAATTGACTTGACTTGACTAGTTGTGACCCTTATTTTTTGGGGTGGGCTGTAACAAAACAATTAACATTATTAATGTGTAAAACATGTCACAATAACATAAAATACAATTCTTTGTATTAATGTTGTTTTTTTAAAGATCAAAAGGAAGTTTGCCAGTAGGGGTGTAGGAAAAAATAGATTTTTTAAAGACTCTGGATTCTTAGTCCTGGCGATTCAGAATCAATTCTAAATGCTCCAAAATCAATTTTTAAACATGTTTAATTTTACCCTGATGCATGTTCAATAATCCAGGTAGAAAAATCTAAAAAAGCTAAGACTGGAGTCAGCTCAGTCTTTAGCACCCTCTCACAGTGGATGAACCAGTTTGCTGATGACAGCCGAAACCAGCTGCTCACATGATCAAGGAGGACCATCAGCCTAACAATGGATCGTTAGCACCCTGATGGTTGTTTGCTATTCACAGAGGGCTGAGTGATACTAGCAATGACAGCATTATTGTCCCCCTCTTATAATGCTTGAGTTAAAGGTTACTACACTTTGGTAGGCTGAAGTCTGTTTTTGTCTGTATATTTTGAATTATTTGTATGTGATGGACTGGAGACCTGTCCAGGTGCCCTCCGCCTCTCACACAGTGATGGCTGGACATGGACACCAGTGAGCCCCATGACTCTTAAAGGAAGAAGTGGTTAAAGATGATGGATGGATTAATTATTTGTTCCTAGATTTTTATTTTATTGTTTTAGAGGAATCCAGGCAACTATAACCTAATACAGTACTGGTAATTCAAGTTACAGCATTTAATGCATTCCTGTATTATTTGTTTGTATTTTTGGTATGAATATCAAATGATTCAAAAACTTTGATAAAGTACAGAACCTACAATTATTGTTTTAAATAAATGTTCTATTTGTTTACATTGTTGTTAATGTTTTCAGTTTAAAATTATTGTTTTAAATAAATGCTCCATTTGTTTACATTGTTGTTTAATATTCTCAGTTTAAAATTATTGTTTCAAATAAATGTTCCATTGGTTTACATTGTTGTTTAATATTCTCAGTTTAAAATTATTGTTTTAAATAAATGCTCCATTTGTTTACATTGTTGTTTATTCTTTTCAGCTTGTCAGTTACAAAGCTGAAACTAAATTCATGACCATTTTAATAGAAAAATCATTGTTGAATCAAAAATTGTTTCTGAATCGAAACATTGATTTTGAATCGAATCGTGACACCAAAAATCGGAATCGAATCAATTCTCCAGACACTGAGAGATTCATACCCCTATTTGCCAGCAAAGCTGAAGTTCTGCACACCTTCCTAGGCAGAGTCTGTGTTGACAGTCAGTGCTGGGGGTTGGGTTAACGCAAATTAATGTAAATGAACAGCAATTGTTAACACCCCCAGGTAATGCTTCTGGAATGGGGACATTCTTCTAAAGCTTTGAGGCCTGTTTTCTCCCTAATCTTATTTGCAGATTGCCAACATTGAAATGGCTGTATCTTCTTCATTTTTTTTTTGAGCGACATGTGTTTGGCATCATCGGATAGCTTAGAACCCACACTTTCAGATTCTGTGAATAACTCAAAATGACCCAGGGGAGACTTGTTCCTGGTTTTGCTGTGACCAGTCACAAATGACAGATAAAAGCAAACGATAATGATGTTTAGAGGAGATTATAACAATAATTTTGTGTTGTTTGTCAGATGGGGCAGTGAAAACAGCCAGCCAGACATATGAAGCCATCGCTGAACTGCTGCATCAGGATCTGATCTTGTGACTCCAGACATCAACTGCAACCGAACAGACCTCAGAGCTTCTCCTGATGCTCTGCTCTCCTGCACCTGCTGTGACAATGGTGTTTTGTAAATAAAATGTCGACATTGTGCCAAAGATGTCCTCGGTGCCTCAGTAAAAAACAAAAAACAAAAAAAACAGTCCTGCATTGACAACACAAACAGGTCCTATGAACTCAGCAGAGGTCAAACAGGTACAAGCTCAGTTTGTGACGGAGCAGGGGTACTGTGACTTCATGGTGTTTTTCATTCAACCTTTATTTAGTCAGGTAAATCTCATTGAGCCTCGTGGACTCTTTTACAAAAGCGACCTGCTACAAACTAAAGAACTTTAGTTCTGGGTCAGATGACTTTATTCACAGAGGATTGTGTCTGATGGTGAGTTCTTTACAGAAGCAGTGAAAAATGTAGAAATGTTCTACAGGTCAGCATTTTTACCTGAGCTATTGGCCAAATTTTACTTTTAATTATTGTTACATGTTTTGGAACAACAGGTTAAGATTCCAGTGATGATATTTTAAGTTCATATTTCATACATAACTGCAGATTTAGTAATATGTTTTTCTGTTTCTACAAATAACACCAGTCTTTCATTTTTTTAAACGGTTACAATTTTATTGACGTGTAACATTTACAGTATTTAAATAAAGTTGCTTTGATATTTTGATTGGAATTGATTGATTACATATTGTTAAGTTTATATTACAAATGTTTTAGAGTTTGGAACACACTTGTTGATCAACTGGGACAATGGAGCGGCGCAGATTTTTTAGGACGCATGCCACTTTCAGTTTTGTCCAAAGTAGTGTACTCCACCATCATCAATGTGTGTATATATAAATATATATGTATACTGTATATATATATATATATATATATATATATATATATATATATATATATATATATATATATATATATGTATATATATATATATATGTATATGTATATATATATATATATATCCATCCATCCATCCATCCATCTTCTTCCGCTTATCCGGGGTCGGGTCGCGGGGGTAGCAGCCTAAGTAGGGAGGCCCAGACTTCCCTCTCCCCAGCCACTTGGAGCAGCTCCTCCGGGGGAATCCCAAGGCGTTCCCAGGCCAGCCGAGAAACATAGTCCCTCCAGCGCGTCCTGGGTCTTCCTCTGGGTCTCCTCCCGGTGGGACGTGCCCGGAACACCTCACCAGGGAGGCGTCCAGGAGGCATCCTAACCAGATGCCCGAGCCACCTCAACTGGCTCCTCTCGATGTGGAGAAGCAGCGGCTCTACTCCGAGTCCCTCCCGGATGACTGAGCTTCTCACCCTATCTCTAAGGGAGAGTCCAGCCACCCTGCGGAGAAAACTCATTTCAGCCGCTTGTATCCGAGATCTTGTTCTTTCGGTCATAACCCAAAGCTCATGACCATAGATGAGGGTGGGAACGTAGATCGATCGGTAAATTGAGAGCTTTGCCTTTTGACTCAGCTCTCTCTTCACCACGACAGACCGGTACAGCGCCCGCTTCACTGCGGACGCTGCACCTATCCGCCTATCGATCTCACGCTCCAGTTTTCCCTCATTCGTGAACAAGATCCCGAGATACTTAAACTCCTCCACTTGGGGCAGGACCTCCTCCCCGACCCGGAGAGGGCATGCTACCCTTTTCCGGCTCAAGACCATGGCCTCGGATTTGGAGGAACTGATCCTCATCCCGGCCGCATCGCATTCAGCTGCAAACCGCTCCAGCGAAAGCTGTAGATCACGAGCTGATGAAGCCAATAGGACCACATCATCTGCAAAAAACAGAGAAGCGATTCTAAGGTCACCAAAACGGATCCTCTCAACACCTTGGCTGCGCCTAGAAATTCTGTCCATAAAAGTTATGAACAGAATCGGTGACAAAGGGCAACCTTGGCGGAGTCCAACTCTCACCGGAAACGAGCCTGACTTACTGCCGGCAATGCGGACCAAGCTCTGACACCGGTCGTACAGGGACCTAACAGCCCTTATCAAAGGGCCTGGTACCCCATACTCCCGGAGTACCCCCCACAGAACCCCCCGAGGGACGCGGTCGAATGCCTTCTCCAAGTCCACAAAACACATGTAAACTGGTTGGGCAAACTCCCACGCACCCTCCAGGACCCTGCTGAGGGTGTAGAGCTGGTCCAGTGTTCCACGACCAGGACGAAAACCACACTGCTCCTCCTGAATCCGAGGTTCGACTATCCGACGGACCCTCCTCTCCAGAACCCCTGAATAGACCTTACCAGGGAGGCTTAAGAGTGTGATCCCCCTATAGTTGGAACACACCCTACGGTCCCCCTTTTTAAATAGGGGAACCACCACCCCAGTCTGCCAATCCAAGGGAACTGCCCCCGATGTCCACGCGATATTGCAGAGTCGCGTAAGCCAACACAACCCTACAACATCCAGAGCCCTAAGGAACTCCGGGCGAATCTCATCCACCCCCGGAGCCTTGCCACCGCGGAGCTTTTTAACCACCTCGGCGACCTCAGCACCAGAGATCAGAGAACCCGACCCAAAGTCCCCAGGCTCTGCTTCCTCAGTGGAAGACGTGCCAGTAGGATTGAGGAGGTCTTCGAAGTATTCCGCCCACCGACTCACAACATCCCGAGTTGAGGTCAGCAGCACGCCACCTCCACCATAAATGGTGTTGGTCTCGTACCTCTTTCCCCCCCTGAGACGCCGGATGGTGGACCAGAATCGCCTCGAAGCCGTACGGAAGTCATTCTCCATGGCCTCTCCGAACTCCTCCCACGCCCGAGTTTTTGCCTCAGCAACCACCCGAGCCGCATGCCGCTTGGACTGCCGGTACCTATCAGCTGCTTCCGGGGTCCCACAAGCCAAAAAGGCCCAATAGGACTCCTTCTTCAGCCTGACACCTCAGTCAGTAAATAATCCATCTGTCTGGGTTCAGTAAGGCAGGATGTTTGATGGATGGATGGATGTTTGATGGATGGATATATGTTTGATGGATGGATGGATGTTTGATGGATGGATGGATGGATGTTTGATGGATGGATGGATGTTTGATAGATGGATGGATGGATAAAGCTTGGACCTCAGTCAGTAAAGAATCCATATGTCTGGGTTTAGGAAGGTAGGATGTTTGATGGATGATGGATGGATGGATGTTTGATGGATGGATGTTTGATGGATGGATGAATGCATGGATGGATGGATAAAGCGTGGACCTCAGTCAGTAAAGAATCCATCTGTCTGTTTTCAGGAAGGCGGGATGTTTGACTCACCAAATACCAAATGACCTCTTGGACTAGCTGAAAACCTGTACATGTAAAAATATGAAAAAGTTAAAAAACAATTCTCAAGTTTATACAATACACTTATACAGTATTCTGTATTATTCAGTATTCAGTATTCCAACAACAGTATTCTTATACCTACATAAAACTGCAGTCAACGTGATGACGTAACGAGGCTGCAACGTGATGACGTGATGACGTAACGACGCAGTTCGTCCGTCTGCTCACTGCTCAGAGGTAAAAAAAAAAAAAAAAAGAGCAGATTTAGCACAAAAATGACGTTGGAAACATTAAAACCCCTCTACCCTATTAACGCATGTTAAATTACAGCGTTAGTCACGCTGTTATTGTGACGTGACACGTTCACGGTAGTGACGCTAACGCGACGTGCGTTTAATTTTGTCTTCGTCGCGTTAAGACTCTAAATAACCACTAAAAACATC
>JBBPBX010104974.1:0-11653 GCA_038048925.1 Garcialebias charrua
CCAGGTATTCACATAAAGCTTTGGGTTACATTGCATGCATGGTGGTCCAACTGAGCTGACAAAGAGGAGGTTTGCAGCATTCTTGGTACTGTAGTCAGTTTGCTTCTGTCCTCAGATAATATTATTCATGGTACTGAACCCACGCTCACAGTCTGCATTACTTGCTGACAATGTATCCATTGCCACAAGCAATTTCTTCATCTTGTTAGGAATGCTTCGTCCTCCACTTGCCTTGTACTCAATGAATCCAAGGTGGGCCTCATGTTCATTCAGGTGTAGGAGACGGTACAAAGACTTTACCTCATCTTCTCCATATCATGGATTGTCATTGTCCCACTTGTCAGGGTTAAGGACTGCCATTTGATTTACAAGTCTACTGTAAGTTTCTCTTCTGTTGGCTGTGACACTGGCCTGCACTCTGTTAGCTGCAGTTGTAAACAGTCTGTCTTTCAAACTTTCTGCCACTACTTGAACAAACTGTGCAGAGTCAATGATGGGAGACCTGCCATCTCTTAACTGTACTCCTTTGAATTTCATCCCTTCCTTTACCTGGCTTGCTTCAACTACATATTGTCCTGGGTATGAACTGAGACTTTCAATGCATTTGACATACATTGTCATGATCTTATGGGCCTTTGGGAGTGTGGTCTTCCTGTTCTGAAGAAACTCTGACAAGTTCTTTAGTTCAGCCAGGACATCTGTCATCAAAGCAAGACTTTTTAGGAAATTTAGACAGCAGACCTTGGAATTTAGCTCTCTCTCTGCTATCCCTTGTCTTATCCTCTGATGCCTCATGGAAATGTTGTACCAATGCTGGATAAGAATGCCATACTGCACTGACTGTCCTGTATGAAGAAGCAACCCAACGGACACTGAAAACTTCCTATTCTTCTGAGTGTCATGTGCAAATTGTGTGCACATTCACTTAGTTCCCGCATATTTTTTGGTGACTGGCTGTACAATGGAGGCGCCAGTTGAGATGGCTCGGGCATCTGGTTAGGATGCTTCCTGGATGCCTCCCTGGCAGTGTTGGGTGTAACGCGTTACTTACAGTAATGACATTACATTTTTCAGTAACGTAGTAGTGTAACGCACTACTTTGAAAATGCCTGTAATATATTACAGTTACTAACAAAACCTTACATTCGTTACTTGCGTTACAATCAGGACCTTTCGGAGAATAGTTTTATTTATTTATTTTATTTACCTTTTGGAGAATAGTTGTGGTACGAGGACGACGGAGCAGACCATAGACATTATATATAGATATCTATGGAGCAGACTGTCACGTGGGGAAAACAAAGACGTACGCGATGACGTCAGAACGTCATACGTCAACGTACATAGACATATAAAGGTACATAGACATACGGCAGTCATTTTATGGATGGAAGCATATCTGTCAAGTCTCCCGTTTTGGCCGGGAAACTACCGTATTTTACCCCTCTTTCCGGTCGTGATCCCGAATTATTATTTTCCCGGAAATCTCCCGTATTACAATATTATTAAAAAAAATAAAAAAAACATTCCAGTGCCTCTGTCACTAGCCTCGCGAGAACTGCCACCTGCAGTAGCCTCGGTGGCAGTTCTCGCGATGTTGGGGCTGGCGCGGTCGAGAACAAACCCGGAAAAACACAGAGATGGATGTAACGAGAGAGGACGCGTCCCTGCCAAAAAAGTTAAGACTTCGTGTAAATATGTTGAAAAATGGGACAGCGAATTTACTTTCCTAAAGTTTATTACGCGTTTTTTAAGATTTGTAACCGCGACTTTAGTGTCTCTCTCTCATGGGGGAAGGAACGATGTCCGTCAGCATGAAAAATCCGTCAAGCACAAAGGTAAGCCTGTCAGATTGTGATCACATAACTGGTTTGAAAGAGGCTGATAGGTAGTTATTTTAGATTTCTTGTAAACCTGTCTGTTCTGTTTTATTTTTTTAAAACAGAAGTTTTACATTTTGATATTGTCATACCTTTTGAATGGCACATTTACATATGCATTGTGCTTGTTATGTAGCACTGCTGTTTTACTTTTTCATCAAAAATGAGTGTCAAAAAGATCTCTAATATCATTATTGAAAGATAAAAATTAATACAGGTTAAATCTCAGGTATTAGAGTAATCCAAAAGTAATGTAACTAAGTTACTTTCAGAACTGAGTAACTAAGTAGTGTAATATGTTACTTTTTTAAAAAGTAACTAGTAATGTGTAACTAATTACTTATTTTGGGTAACTACCCCAACACTGCTCCCTGGTGAGGTGTTCCGGGCATGTCCCACCGGGAGGAGACTCAGAGGAAGACCCAGGACACGCTGGAGGGACTATGTTTCTCGGCTGGCCTGGGAACGCCTTGGGATTCCCCCAGAGGAGCTGCTCCAAGTGGCTGGGGAGAGGGAAGTCTGGGCCTACCTACTTAGGCTGCTACCCCCGCGACCTGACCCCGGATAAGCGGAAGACAATGGATGGATGGATGGCTGTACAATGAGTACAGGCTGTCAAGGAAGGCCTGGAAGTCTTTGTTCCCCCTGTTGCTTCTAATGCCTGGTTCACAGCAAGCTCCAGTCTGTGATTAAGGCAGTGCCACAGAACAATGTGTGGAAAATCATCCTGGAGCAACTTCCCAACACCTGACTTCACTCCCAGCATCACACTTGCCCCATCACTGCAAAATCCAATAAAAACTTCCTGTAGCAATTCAGTGGTGAAGCCACTCTGGAACAAGCAGTTCATAATTTGTTCTTTGATATGAACTGCAGACAGGCTTTGTAGCTCAACCAAATTCATTCATTCATTCAACCTTTATTTAGTCAGGTAAATCTTTTGAACCTCATGGGCTCATTTACGAAAGCGACCTGCTAAAACTAAAGAACAATGAACAGCAGTGATAGAATTTCCTTAAACAATAAACAAACAAACAATAAACAATAGAAAACAAAAGAGAAAAAAAATTATATATATATATATATATATATATACACACATATATCTAAGGGAAAATAAATGGGTTCCATCTCTCCATCAATGCTGGCTTTCAAAATAACAATTAATGTTGATTTGTTCCTTACACTGTTGACTCATCAGCTAACACCGTGATATTACACCTATTTTCTATGATTTTACTCAGGAGCCCTTTTTTCATCTGTGAAGACACATGGTCAACTATATCAACACAGACTGTTTTGCTATGCAAAACACGACCCAAATTAGCAGAATTAGCTTGCTGCAGCTCAATAAGACTCTGAAAGTCAGTAAATGGCTTCTTTTTTTTTTGGGCCACATTATGCTGTTCTGAACACCCTGGCAGTCGACTCCAATGCAGCCTCTTGACTGGTCACGTTCATGTTCAGAAGAATGTCTTCTTTTGCTGTCTGAAGAATCTTAATTGCTTCTGTATGTCTGGGAGTTTTCTGTGCTTATGACTTTTTTTTCAAAGTGATAAAAGCTGGGTAGCTCTTGACTTGTTGTAAAATGGAGCTACATTTCCCTAAGCCCACTGACTGGCAATATTGACACCACGAGATGCCATGACACCTAAATTTTGAACGTTATGGCGTGCATCCTAGTTTTCCATTTGTAGCATATAACCATTCATTTCTGCTTTTAAACTGTTTATATTGTTCCTGTGTCCAGATAGAAGGATAATCAGTAGGCCTAGCATCATGACGTGTTTGTTCTGAAGCGGCTTGCACTTCATCTTGCTGACGTGGTGTCTCCTCATCCCGACTCTCAAACTGCTCAAAATCTTCATCAGCTGTTTTTTTTTATTTTGTGGTGTATCTTCTCAGTTTCGGTCTCCACTTTTCTTTTGAATAAAGATGTTATTTTTCTCTGCATGATGGTCAAGTTTTGATTTTGTTTGAAAATGTTAACAATTTAGTTGTTTTCACGGTTTTTATGTAAAGGTTTGTAGATGGTAAGTGATTTATTGTTTGTCCTGTCCTGATACAAGCGAAGGTTTTTAATATTAGTGCACCACCTTTGCAGAATGATCCAGTCTATTTAATCGAACGCACCAATCCCCTTGGCAACCACTGTGTTTTGGAGATAAACGCACGAGGTCTCTCATGTAAATTAAATGAAATCTCTGGTCATAGCAGTGTTCTCTAGCTGTGAAGCATTGTTGAAATTGAGCGCAATTAAATGAAATACAATTTCATCTCTCTTTGCTTTTACTTAGGATATTTTGTAACAATGTTGTAGCGGAATACTTCTAAAGGATGGCAGTTGATGAAAGCTTCGAACTCCGAGCGGTGCAAAAGCTGGAGAATTGAGGCTGTAGCATAACACGAACAGTTCAGAAACAATATGAAGTGAGAAAAAAGCTATTTATTAACTTATTAAGTCGTGTTTTAGACTGTTGTAGTGATACAGGCCCTCTGTCTTGACCTTCAAGTACACCTCTCTGCATCTCTTTGAGGCTCTGGGTGTTACACCTTCTTGGGGCCCTCAGGGAGACGAGTGGACACTTATATTTTTTACAATTATTTTGAATTAATGGACACTAATTAATCAGATTGAACTTTCTCTTTAATGTGTGTTAATTCAGAATTGATCTACAGTATATTTTGTCATTTTAATGATGATCTGTTACTTTCATGAGTTTTGACCTTCTGCTGGTTTTATTTCTGCAAGAACAAGCAGGTTCTGAATCTGGGACATGAGCCATGGTAAACTTTTAACTTGCAACTTCCTTCTCTGTTTTGTCTGTGAAAGTTAGCCATAATATTCTCTGTGCTCACAAGCAGGCCATCTGGCCGATTCTGTAAACAGTTTTCCTGTTGTCCGTCAGAGACAGTTCTGCCTATCAGATGAAATATCCATCTCTTATTTTGTTAAACCAGCCAATAGTTATTAAGGAGGTGGGTCAGACCCCGCCTCCCATATAAAGGTCCATTTCCTACATCTTCTTTAGAGTCGGAGGGAAGAACATCCTAAGAACTTGGTTTCTTCTCTGGAAAAAGCTGGAAAACGTCCTGGTCATTGTGTCAACTAGACCCACGTTTCAGCTGGTGTTACAGTAAAGCTTACTGTAACCCACTCACTCATTTTATGAAAGAATTTGTTTTCTGAAGTTTTATTTTGAAAATAAGTCAGTGTGCTTGGCTTTGTTCCTGCCGGGAGAAGCGTTCTTCTTGCTCGTCTGAATCAGCTCACACACGCGGAAGCCATCTGGACGTGAACTGGACAACACAGTCCGTTAGTGTCCACAAACTTCAACTCTTATCTCCAAGACGTATCGTCAACAGGTAACGAGGCGTTGATGTGTTCTGAACGTGTGAGAAGCCCAGCTAAGACCTGTATGGGAAAGTGTCACCCTGCCTTTTCAAAATAATTAACTTCCGTTAACTTAGCTTTCATTCCTCCAATTTCTTATTCTTCCTAAGCTATTAAGAAATTAAGTAATGTGCCAACAGTAAAGTTCCTAACTGTCTGTTTGTTTTAATTTGAATTCTTGTCAACGTAGTTAGTAAATCAGAGCTAATATCGATACAAATGTTTATTGTAATTTTGTGATTATTTCAATAAAAGGTCTATTTTCTGGTAGACCAACATAAGTTGAAGTCTCTCGTGAAATTACATTTTTCCTAATTACAGTAAAAGCAATTTAATACCGGAAAAAGGATGAACTCGCGAATTGGTGGCAAGTTTGTGCAGATAAAGTCTGCTCAGACCTGCGCATCTAAAAATATAGGTAAGTCAGTAAACTGACCAATAACTCCTATATCATTACAATAATGGTGGCCCAGTAAGTGTTTAAATACCTTANATCAGCAACAACGATGAGACGGACTACAGGAACGAGGTGAGCCGCCTGGCCTTGTGGTGCGGACACAACAATCTCACTCTCAACGTGGAGAAGACAAAGGAGATTGTTGTGGACTTCAGGAAGAGGGATGCCCAACATCCCTCTGACCATCAACAGCACCGCAGTGGAGAGAGTAGACAGCACCAAGTTCCTGGGAGTGCACGTCTCAAAGGACCTGTCCTGGAGCAGGAACACTGCAGCACTGGCAAAGAAGGCTCACCAGCGTCTCTACTTTCTCCGCAAGCTGAAAAGGGCTGGAGCTTCAACCCCCATCATGAGCACCTTCTACAGAGGTGCCATAGAAAGTGTCCTGACCAGCTGCATCACTGTGTGGTTTGGTGCATGTACTGCATCCTGCCGCAAGAGCCTCCAGCGCATTGTGAGAGCAGCTGAGAAGATCGTGGGCACCTCCTTGCCCTCACTGCAGGACTTACACAGCAAACGCCTCACTCGGAAAGCCCACCGCATGGCAGGTGATCCCACACACCCACTACACAGCTGCTTCAGACTGCTGCCATCAGGAAGGAGACTGAGGAGTCTCCAGGCTCGAACCAGCAGACTGAGAGACAGCTCTGTTCATCAGGCAGTCAGAATGCTAAACACTCTGCCTGCTCTGCCTCCCCTCCCATTTGAACTGCCTTAACACTAAAACTTTCTCACATACTATCACTCAACACAAAGTTTTTAACACTAGACTCTGTGTCACCAAACGGGTTTTCACTAAACTCTCGGTCATGTGCTCATACAGTTTGCACTACTTCTCATACTTGCACTAATGTCTGTATTACATCACTGCCTATAATCATAATACTGTTTACATTCTCTGTTTACATTTATTAATACTGTTTACTTTTATTACTACTGCTTACATGTAATTACTACTGTTTACATTTATTTACACTACTCTAATATCTACACCACTGCTGGTACATATACAGTGTGCTCTGAACGGTCTTATTTAGGGATGCCCAATGTGCCTTACTGCATATGCCACTTTTTGCCTCTACAACAACATCAACTACTACCTCATACATATACTGTGTACATTGACTCATACGCTGCTTTGCCACTTTGCAAATGTCAATGCTAGAAACCTTTAGTTTATTTTAGTTATACTTTTTATACTCTTTTTTTATACCACTATGCAAAAAAAAAAAACTCAGGACAGTGTTAGTTTTACTATTTTTATGCTTATGTCTATTATTATATGTTTCAGTGTTTCAATGTTTAGATGTTTACTGTTGCACCGAGGGACTGAGAGAAACGCAATTTCGGTCCTGTGTATGTCCTGCACTGTACATATTGCAGATCTGACAATAAAGTTGACTTTGCTGATTTGGGTCGTGTTTTGCACAGCAAAACAGTCTGTGTTGATATAATTGACCATGTGTCTTCACAGATGAAAAAAGGGCTCCTGAGTAAAATCGTAGAAAATAGGTGTAATATCACGGTGTTAGCTCATGAGTCAACAGTGTAAGGAACAAATCAACATTAATTGTTATTTTGAAAGCCAGCATTGATGGGGAGATGGAACCCATTTATTTTCCCTTAGATTTGGTTGAGCTACAAAGCCTGTCTGCAGTTCATATCAAAGAACAAATTATGAACTGCTTGTTCCAGAGTGGCTTCACCACTGAATTGCTACAGGAAGTTTTTATTGGATTTTGCAGTGATGGGGCAAGTGTGATGCTGGGAGTGAAGTCAGGTGTTGGGAAGTTGCTCCAGGATGATTTTCCACACATTGTTCTGTGGCGCTGCCTTAATCACAGACTGGAGCTTGCTGTGGACCAGGCATTAGAAGCAACAGGGGGAACAAAGACTTCCAGGCCTTCCTTGACAGCCTGTACTCATATACAGCCATCCATCCATCATCCATCCATTGTCTTCCGCTTATCCGGGGTCGGGTCGCGGGGGTAGCAGCCTAAGTAGGAGGCCCAGACTTCCCTCTCCCCAGCCACTTGGAGCAGCTCCTCTGGGGGAATCCCAAGGCGTTCCCAGGCCAGCCGAGAAACATAGTCCCTCCAGCGTGTCCTGGGTCTTCCTCTGAGTCTCCTCCCGGTGGGACATGCCCGGAACACCTCACCAGGGAGCAGTGTTGGGGTAGTTACCCAAAATAAGTAATTAGTTACACATTACTAGTTACTTTTTAAAAAAGTAACATATTACACTACTTAGTTACTCAATTCTGAAAGTAACACATTATTACACTACTTAGTTACTCAGTTCTGAAAGTAACTTAGTTACATTACTTTTGGATTACTCTAATACTGTACCTGAGATTTAACCTGTATTAATTTTTATCTTTCAATAATGATATTAGAGATCTTTTTGACACTCATTTTTGATGAAAAAGTAAAACAGCAGTGCAACATAACAAGCACAATGCATTTGTAAATGTGCCATTCAAAAGGTATGACAATATCAAAATGTAAAACTTCTGTTTAAAAAAAATAAAACAGAACAGACAGGTTTACAAGAAATCTAAAATAACTACCTATCAGCCTCTTTCAAACCAGTTATGTGATCACAATCTGACAGGCTTACCTTTGTGCTTGACGGATTTTTCATGCTGACGGACATCGTTCCTTCCCCCATGAGAGAGAGACACTAAAGTCGCGGTTACAAATCTTAAAAAACGCGTAATAAACTTTAGGAAAGTAAATTCGCTGTCCCATTTTTCAACATATTTACACGAAGTCTTAACTTTTTTGGCAGGGACGCGTCCTCTCTCGTTACATCCATCTCTGTGTTTTTCCGGGTTTGTTCTCGACCGCGCCAGCCCCAACATCGCGAGAACTGCCACCGAGGCTACTGCAGGTGGCAGTTCTCGCGAGGCTAGTGACAGAGGCACTGGAATGTTTTTTTTATTTTTTTTTTAATAATATTGTAATACGGGAGATTTCCGGGAAAATAATAATTCGGGATCACGACCGGAAAGAGGGGTAAAATACGGTAGTTTCCCGGCCAAAACGGGAGACTTGACAGATATGCTTCCATCCATAAAATGACTGCCGTATGTCTATGTACCTTTATATGTCTATGTACGTTGACGTATGACGTTCCGACGTCATCGCGTACGTCTTTGTTTTCCCCACGTGACAGTCTGCTCCATAGATATCTATATATAATGTCTATGGTCCGCTCCGTCGTCCTCGTACCACAACTATTCTCCGAAAGGTAAATAAAATAAATAAATAAAACTATTCTCCGAAAGGTCCTGATTGTAACGCAAGTAACGAATGTAAGGTTTTGTTAGTAACTGTAATATATTACAGGCATTTTCAAAGTAGTGCGTTACACTACTACGTTACTGAAAAATGTAATGTCATTACTGTAAGTAACGCGTTACACCCAACACTGCCAGGGAGGCATCCAGGAAGCATCCTAACCAGATGCCCGAGCCATCTCAACTGGCGCCTCCATTGTACAGCCAGTCACCAAAAAATATGCGGGAACTAAGTGAATGTGCACACAATTTGCACATGACACTCAGAAGAATAGGAAGTTTTCAGTGTCCGTTGGGTTGCTTCTTCATACAGGACAGTCAGTGCAGTATGGCATTCTTATCCAGCATTGGTACAACATTTCCATGAGGCATCAGAGGATAAGACAAGGGATAGCAGAGAGAGAGCTAAATTCCAAGGTCTGCTGTCTAAATTTCCTAAAAAGTCTTGCTTTGATGACAGATGTCCTGGCTGAACTAAAGAACTTGTCAGAGTTTCTTCAGAACAGGAAGACCACACTCCCAAAGGCCCATAAGATCATGACAATGTATGTCAAATGCATTGAAAGTCTCAGTTCATACCCAGGACAATATGTAGTTGAAGCAAGCCAGGTAAAGGAAGGGATGAAATTCAAAGGAGTACAGTTAAGAGATGGCAGGTCTCCCATCATTGACTCTGCACAGTTTGTTCAAGTAGTGGCAGAAAGTTTGAAAGACAGACTGTTTACAACTGCAGCTAACAGAGTGCAGGCCAGTGTCACAGCCAACAGAAGAGAAACTTACAGTAGACTTGTAAATCAAATGGCAGTCCTTAACCCTGACAAGTGGGACAATGACAATCCATGATATGGAGAAGATGAGGTAAAGTCTTTGTACCGTCTCCTACACCTGAATGAACATGAGGCCCACCTTGGATTCATTGAGTACAAGGCAAGTGGAGGACGAAGCATTCCTAACAAGATGAAGAAATTGCTTGTGGCAATGGATACATTGTCAGCAAGTAATGCAGACTGTGAGCGTGGGTTCAGTACCATGAATAATATTATCTGAGGACAGAAGCAAACTGACTACAGTACCAAGAATGCTGCAAACCTCCTCTTTGTCAGCTCAGTTGGACCACCATGCATGCAATGTAACCCAAAGCTTTATGTGAATACCTGGCTGGGCAAAGGAAGGAAAGCAACTCACGCAACAACTGGCATGGCATGCCAACACACTGAAGACAATAACTACTTTAGGCCTTTGTGGAAAATCTTTTAGGTGTTATGTTTTGATGAGGGAAAGAATTGGTGATCACCAAGATACACTTTTGGGTTTTGCTCATGGCCATCTGTTTATATCAATTTACGTTATACTGTTGTTCCAGGTATCGAATTGGGATGTTTTTGCTTTATGCTTTTGTAGCACTAAAAATCTCACATAACACTGTTAAAACAAGCACTTGTTAAAATTTTTGTTTTATGTGTATACTGTAATTTTTAATTATTTAGATAATTAATCTATCCATCCATCCATCCATCCATTTTCGTCCGCTTATCCGGGGTCGGGTCACGAGGGTAGCAGCCTAAGTAAGGAGGCCCAGACTTCCCTCTCCCCAGCCACTTGGAGCAGCTCCTCTGGGGGAATCCCAAGGCGTTCCCAGGCCAGCCGAGAAACATAGTCCCTCCAGCGTGTCCTGGGTCTTCCTCTGGGTCTCCTCCCGGTGGGACATGCCCGGAACACCTCACCAGGGAGGCGTCCAGGAGGCATCCTAACCAGATGCCCGAGCCACCTCAACTGGCTCCTCTCGATGTGGAGAAGCAGCGGCTCTACTCCGAGTCCCTCCCGGATGACTGAGCTTCTCACCCTATCTCTAAGGGAGAGTCCAGACACCCTGCAGAGAAAACTCATTTCAGCCGCTTGTATCCGAGATCTCGTTCTTTCGGTCACAACCCAAAGCTCATGACCATAGATGAGGGTGGGAACGTAGATCGATCGGTAAATTGAGAGCTTTGCCTTTCGACTCAGCTCTCTCTTCACCACGACAGACCGGTACAGCGCCCGCTTCACTGCGGATGCTGCACCTATCCGCCTATCGATCTCACGCTCCAGTTTTCCCTCATTCGTGAACAAGACCCCGAGATACTTAAACTCCTCCACTTGGGGCAGGACCTCCTCCCCGACCCGGAGAGGGCATGCTACCCTTTTCCGGCTCAAGACCATGGCCTCGGATTTGGAGGAACTGATCCTCATCCCGGCCGCATCACACTCGGCTGCAAACCGCTCCAGTGAAAGTTGTAAATCACGATCTGATGAAGCCAATAGGACCATATCATCTGCAAAAAAACAGAGAATATAATAATTAATCTATACTTATCTAAAATTATTGTTAGGTGTTTATTAGTGCTGTTGTACTGTCACTGTTCCTTTAAGTTAGAAGGCATGTTCTGTTTACACAAAGAATGTTGAGGCATTTTTGAGAGGGAGGGGGTTGATTAAGGACTAAAAGTGTTTACTTTATTTTATTATGCGCTACCCTGGTGTTGTTCAACTTTAATAAATCAATGTTCAGAGTAAAAGGTTTATCTGGTGCTTAGTTGTCCTAATAGAACATTATAATACATCAGAAAATTATTTGTCAATGA
>JBBPBX010104975.1:0-11652 GCA_038048925.1 Garcialebias charrua
TGCACGGAGAGAACATGCAAACTCCACCCAGAAAGGCCCTGGACCGGGATTTGAACCGGCAACCTTCTCGCTGAGAGACAGCAGCTCTACCAGTTGTGCCACCGTGCTGCCCTAAGTGATGCCCTATTTATTGTGCGTGTGCACCCCTTGGTGCGGAGTAGACACGAGAGACTTCGAAATGGCGACCGAGCGGACGAGCTGGAGCTCGCGCGGTCGCCTCAATAAGGTCCGAGCGGCGCTAAGCTGCTTCGGGCCTCAATGCTGCTTGCAGCTTTAATTAGGCCCGAAGCAGCGAAGCTCTGCTGAAGGCCTATTGTAATCGCAGGATTTCTTCATTATTATTATTATTAGGCCCGAAGCAGCGAAGCTCTGCTGAAGGCCTATTGTAATCGCAGGATTTCTTCATTATTAGGCCCGAAGCAGCGAAGCTCTGCTGAAGGCCTATTGTAATCGCTCGATTTCTTCATTATTAGGCCCGAAGCAGCGAAGCTCTGCTGAAGGCCTATTGTAATCGCAGGATTTCTTCATTATTAGGCCCGAAGCAGCGAAGCTCTGCTGAAGGCCTATTGTAATCGCAGGATTTCTTCATTATTATTATTCTTCTTCCGTCACTTCGCGCGGCCGTTTGGGGCCTTTAACATATTCAAAAACTCACCAAACTTCACCCAAAATTGTCCCCCAACGAAAATTTTATGAATCTGGTGTAATCGCAAGTGGGCGTGGCCTAACTGCTCAACAGCGCCCCCTAACGTGAGTTGGGGAATACCGTAAGTCGTAGAGATCTGAAACTCGGTACATATGTAGATCTCCCCAATTCAAGAAAAAAAGTACATTGGAGGTACCCTCTAAAATGCACAGGTAGGCGGCCATTTTGGGTCAAAGGTCAAATTTTGGTCATTTTTCAGTTTTACTCATGTCGAACTTTGACGAACTCCTTCTCAGGCGTTCGACCTATCGGCTTCAAACTTGGTCAGAATGCAGTTAAGGCATGGGCCTTTAAAAGTTATCAAAAAAATTGACTTTTCGTATATGTTCAGGGGGCGTGGTGGAGCGGTGAACTTGGCGTACTCGCCGAAACAAACGAAACGCTATAACTTTGACATTTAAAGGTCTATTGACACCATGCTTTATCCTAGAATAATGAAACTTGGTACACATATGTATCTCATCAGGAGCTACAAAAAAGTCTCTTGGAGCAATGGTCCAAAGCCAACAGGAAGTCGGCCATTTTAGGTCAAAGTCACAATTTGGTCTATTTCATTTACGTCATATCTGAGCGAACTCGTCCTAGAGCTTTCGAGATCCAGGCGTCAAACTCGGTCAGCACTATCTTGAGGCATTGAAGGTCAAAAGTTATCAAAAGAATTTTTCTAAGTCAAAGCATGTGGGCGTGGCCTTAGGTCAAAGTCAAATTTGGTCTATTTCATTTACGTCATATCTGAGCGAACTCGTCCTAGAGCTTTCGAGATCCAGGGGTCAAACTCAGTCAGCACTATCTTGAGGCATTGAAGGTCAAAAGTTATCAAAAGAATTTTTCTATGTCAAAGCATGTGGGCGTGGCCAAGCCTCAAATCTGGCCATTTTCCATGAAACATCAATTACGTCATATCTGAGCGAACTCGTCCTAGAGCTTTCGAGATCCAGGCGTCAAACTCGGTCAGCACTATCTTGAGGCATTGAAGGTCAAAAGTTATCAAAAGAATTTTTCTAAGTCAAAGCATGTGGGCGTGGCCTTAGGTCAAAGTCACAATTTGGTCTATTTCATTTACGTCATATCTGAGCGAACTCGTCCTAGAGCTTTCGAGATCCAGGCGTCAAACTCGGTCAGCACTATCTTGAGGCATTGAAGGTCAAAAGTTATCAAAAGAATTTTTCTATGTCAAAGCATGTGGGCGTGGCCAAGCCTCAAATCTGGCCATTCTCCATGAAACATCAAGCTAAAATAACTTCCTAATATAAGCTCCCAGCTACACCAAATTCACTAAGATCTATATTTATCCATCCCTCGACAGGACTGCAGTCCAATATGTAGTGGGCGTGGCCTGATTCTTCCAGAGCGCCCCCTAGAATTTAGTTTAAAAATCAGCCCCCAGCCATGCTTTATCCCAGAATTATGAAACGTGGTATACATGTGTAAATTGTCAGGACCTACAAAAAAGTCTCTTGGAACCCTGGTCCAAAACAAAAACAAAGTCGGCCATTTTGGGTCAAAGGTCATTTTCCGATGTTTTTGAATTGCGTATTTAAACAAACTCCTCTTAGTGATTTTGAAGGATTGCCTTTAAACTTGGTTAACATGCCCTTAACACATTGGACAGTAAAAGTTATCAAAAGTTTGCGTTTTCGTTTATGCTAAAGGGGCGTGGCCAGGCCTCAAACTTGCGCTTCATGCGTCCCCTACATTATTTCTATAGTCCCATCTCAGTGATACATCATCCGATCTGAACCAGATTTATTGTGCATAATCAGTGAGACCTTGTGGACACATTGATATTGTTGTTTAACATATGACTCCAGAGCGCCCCCTAGATTATTCAAACTGTTATATCTCAGTGATACATCATCCGATCTGAACCAGATTTATTGTGCATCATCAGTGAGCCCTTGTGGACACATTGATATGGTGGGCTAACATTTGACTCAAGTGCGCCCCCTACATTATTTCTATAGTTATATCTCAGTGATACATCATCCGATCTGAACCAAATTTATTGTGAATAATCAGTGAGCCCTTGTGGACACATTGATAATGTGGTTTAACATATAACTCCATAGCGCCCCCTAGATTATTCAAACTGTTATATCTCAGTGAGACATCATCCGATCTGAACCAGATTTATTGTGTATCATCAGTGAGACCTTGTGGACACATTGATATTGTGGTTTAACATGTGACTCCAGAGCGCCCCCTAGATTATTCAAACTGTTATATCTCAGTGAGACATCATCCGATCTGAACCAGATTTATTGTGCGTGTGCACCCCTGGTGCGGAGTAGACACGAGAGACTTCGAAATGGCGACCGAGCGGACGAGCTGGAGCTCGCGCGGTCGCCTCAATAAGGTCCGAGCGGCGCTAAGCTGCTTCGGGCCTCAACGCCGCTTGCGGCTTTAATTATTATTATTCTTCTTCTTCCGTCACTTCGCGCGGCCGTTTGGGGCCTTTAACATATTCAAAAACTCACCAAACTTCACCCAAAATTGTCCCCCAACGAAAATTTTATGATTCTGGTGTAATCGCAAGTGGGCGTGGCCTAACTGCTCAACAGCGCCCCCTAACGTGAGTTGGGGAAAACCGTAAGTCGTACAGATCTGAAACTCGGTACATATGTAGATCTCCCCAATTCAAGAAAAAAAGTACATTGGAGGTACCCTCTAAAATGCACAGGTAGGCGGCCATTTTGGGTCAAAGGTCAAATTTTGGTCATTTTTCAGTTTTACTCATGTCGAACTTTGACGAACTCCTTCTCAGGCGTTCGACCTATCGGCTTCAAACTTGGTCAGAATGCAGTTAAGGCATGGGCCTTTAAAAGTTATCAAAAAAATTGACTTTTCGTATATGTTCAGGGGGCGTGGTGGAGCGGTGAACTTGGCGTACTCGCCGAAACAAACAAAACGCTATAACTTTGACATTTAAAGGTCTATTGACACCATGCTTTATCCTAGAATAATGAAACTTGGTACACATGTGTATCTCATCAGGAGCTACAAAAAAGTCTCTTGGAGCAATGGTCCAAAGCCAACAGGAAGTCGGCCATTTTAGGTCAAAGTCACAATTTGGTCTATTTCATTTACGTCATATCTGAGCGAACTCGTCCTAGAGCTTTCGAGATCCAGGCATCAAACTCGGTCAGCACTATCTTGAGGCATTGAAGGTCAAAAGTTATCAAAAGAATTTTTCTATGTCAAAGCATGTGGGCGTGGCCTTAGGTCAAAGTCACAATTTGGTCTATTTCATTTACGTCATATCTGAGCGAACTCGTCCTAGAGCTTTCGAGATCCAGGCGTCAAACTCGGTCAGCACTATCTTGAGGCATTGAAGGTCAAAAGTTATCAAAATAATTTTTCTATGTCAAAGCATGTGGGCGTGGCCAAGCCTCAAATCTGGCCATTCTCCATGAAACATCAAGCTAAAATAACTTCCTAATAGAAGCTCCCAGCTACACCAAATTCACTAAGATCTATATTTATCCATCCCTCGACAGGACTGCAGTCCAATATGTAGTGGGCGTGGCCTGATTCTTCCAGAGCGCCCCCTAGAATTTAGTTTAAAAATCAGCCCCCAGCCATGCTTTATCCCAGAATTATGAAACGTGGTATACATGTGTAAATTATCAGGACCTACAAAAAAGTCTCTTGGAACCCTGGTCCAAAACAAAAACAAAGTCGGCCATTTTGGGTCAAAGGTCATTTTCCGATGTTTTTGAATTGCGTATTTAAACAAACACCTCTAAGGGTAATAGGGGCATTTGCCATTCATTTTGGCGTACACGGCCCATATACAGGTATGGGCCGATGCCTAAAACGCGGTGCGATGCCCCCGTGCTCGGAAAACGTGTGGCATATATAGTCACTAGAGGGACACCGTCCATATACTTGTATTGTACGTGCCACCTTGGTGCGCGGGCAGTGGTATTGCATGGTTGGTGGCGCTAGCGCTCCTTCGTGAATCCCCCCCTTGGCAAAGGTCCCCCCCCCTTTCACCCTTTGATGTCTGTAGCCCCGCCCACTGGCATAGACTGGTACTAAGGGGGCACGGGCAATACTTCCCTATGGACCAATATATCCCTATGGGGATTTTCAAAGACCTCTCCCCTTTCACCCTTTGACCCCTGTAGCCCCGCCCACGGGCATGGACTGGTACTAAGGGGGCACGACCAATACATCCCTATGGGGTTTTTAAGTGACCCCTCCATTTTGACTATCGGGACCCCCGTAACTTCCCGAAACCCACCCCCGGGGCTCTAGGGCGTCCCCCTTGTGGTCAAAAATGGTATTACATGAAATTTTTGCAAAAGTGTTTTTTTTGGGTCCCGTGCGCGTGGGTGGTTCGTCTCAAGGGTCCATAGGCCCCTGTGACATTCTTGTGGCCCTTACAGTTTTTTGGTCACCACTTCCCAGAGGAAGGTTGCACAGACCCAGGTGAAGTATCGTTACGCTCGGGGTGACCTTCCGGACGACATATATCAAGCTCAAAGATCTGGGTTGATGGGAAATTTTTTGACCTCTCGGATCCTCACCAAATTTTACAGACTTGTTCGGCTCTGCGTGGTGACCATCTCACCCAAATTTGGGATCTCTAGGTCAAAAGGGCGCCGAACGGGCACAAAGACCCCCCTCGTGACCTTTACCGTGACCTTGCCACCATTTCGCGTAGGAAGGTCCTTCGGACGCAGCGGAGGTATCGTTGCGCTCGGGGTGACCCCCCGGACGACATATGTCAAGCTCAAAGGCCTTGGTCGATTTAAAAAAATTTGACCTCTCGGACCCTCACCAAATTTTACACACTTGTTCGGCTCAGCGTGGTGACCATCTCACCCAAATTTGGGATCTCTAGGTCAAAAGGGCGCCAAACGGGCACAAAGACCCCCTCGTGACCTCTACCGTGACCTTGCCGCCATTTCGCGTAGGAAGGTCGTACAGACCCAACGGAGGTATCGTTGCGCTCAGGGTGAACCCCCAGACGACATATGTCAAGCTCAAAGGCCTCGGTCAATGTAAAATTTTTGGCCTGCTGAAGGTCACGGAGGTACTCTCCAAGCACTCACCGGGCAGGGGAACGGTTCACGAGGGCGACTCGGACGTCATCGCGTTCGGCCCATTTTGAAGGATTGCCTTTAAACTTGGTTAACATTCCCTTAACACATTGGACAGTAAAAGTTATCAAAAGTTTGCGTTTTCGTTTATGCTAAAGGGGCGTGGCCAGGCCTCAAACTTGCGCTTCATGCGTCCCCTACATTATTTCTATAGTCCCATCTCAGTGATACATCATCCGATCTGAACCAGATTTATTGTGCATAATCAGTGAGACCTTGTGGACACATTGATATTGTTGTTTAACATATGACTCCAGAGCGCCCCCTAGATTATTCAAACTGTTATATCTCAGTGATACATCATCCGATCTGAACCAGATTTATTGTGCATCATCAGTGAGCCCTTGTGGACACATTGATATGGTGGGCTAACATTTGACTCAAGTGCGCCCCCTACATTATTTCTATAGTTATATCTCAGTGATATATCATCCGATCTGAACCAAATTTATTGTGAATAATCAGTGAGCCCTTGTGGACACATTGATATTGTGGTTTAACATATAACTACATAGCGCCCCCTAGATTATTCAAACTGTTCTATCTCAGTGAGACATCATCCGATCTGAACCAGATTTATCGTGTATCATCAGTGAGACCTTGTGGACACATTGATATTGTGGTTTAACATGTGACTCCAGAGCGCCCCCTAGATTATTCAAACTGTTATATCTCAGTGAGACATCATCTGATCTGAACCAGATTTATTGTGCGTGTGCACCCCTGGTGCGGAGTAGACACGAGAGACTTCGAAATGGCGACCGAGCGGACGAGCTGGAGCTCGCGCGGTCGCCTCAATAAGGTCCGAGCGGCGCTAAGCTGCTTCGGGCCTCAATGCTGCTTGCAGCTTTAATTATTATTATTATTATTTTTCCGTCACTTCGCGCGGCCGTTTGGAGCCTTTAACATATTCAAAAACTCACCAAACTTCACCCAAAATTGTCCCCCAACGAAAATTTTATGAATCTGGTGTAATCGCAAGTGGGCGTGGCCTAACTGCTCAACAGCGCCCCCTAACGTGAGTTGGGGAAAACCGTAAGTCGTAGAGATCTGAAACTCGGAACATATGTAGATCTCCCCAATTCAAGAAAAAAAGTACATTGGAGGTACCCTCTAAAATGCACAGGTAGGCGGCCATTTTGGGTCAAAGGTCAAATTTTGGTCATTTTTCAGTTTTACTCATGTCGAACTTTGACGAACTCCTTCTCAGGCGTTCGACCTATCGGCTTCAAACTTGGTCAGAATGCAGTTAAGGCATGGGCCTTTAAAAGTTATCAAAAAAATTGACTTTTCGTATATGTTCAGGGGGCGTAGTGGAGCGGTGAACTTGGCGTACTCGCCGAAACAAACGAAACGCTATAACTTTGACATTTAAAGGTCTATTGACACCATGCTTTATCCTAGAATAATGAAACTTGGTACACATATGTATCTCATCAGGAGCTACAAAAAAGTCTCTTGGAGCAATGGTCCAAAGCCAACAGGAAGTCGGCCATTTTAGGTCAAAGTCACAATTTGGTCTATTTCATTTACGTCATATCTGAGCGAACTCGTCCTAGAGCTTTCGAGATCCAGGCGTCAAACTCGGTCAGCACTATCTTGAGGCATTGAAGGTCAAAAGTTATCAAAAGAATTTTTCTAAGTCAAAGCATGTGGGCGTGGCCTTAGGTCAAAGTCAAATTTGGTCTATTTCATTTACGTCATATCTGAGCGAACTCGTCCTAGAGCTTTCGAGATCCAGGGGTCAAACTCAGTCAGCACTATCTTGAGGCATTGAAGGTCAAAAGTTATCAAAAGAATTTTTCTATGTCAAAGCATGTGGGCGTGGCCAAGCCTCAAATCTGGCCATTTTCCATGAAACATCAATTACGTCATATCTGAGCGAACTCGTCCTAGAGCTTTCGAGATCCAGGCGTCAAACTCGGTCAGCACTATCTTGAGGCATTGAAGGTCAAAAGTTATCAAAAGAATTTTTCTATGTCAAAGCATGTGGGCGTGGCCAAGCCTCAAATCTGGCCATTCTCCATGAAACATCAAGCTAAAATAACTTCCTAATATAAGCTCCCAGCTACACCAAATTCACTAAGATCTATATTTATCCATCCCTCGACAGGACTGCAGTCCAATATGTAGTGGGCGTGGCCTGATTCTTCCAGAGCGCCCCCTAGAATTTAGTTTAAAAATCAGCCCCCAGCCATGCTTTATCCCAGAATTATGAAACGTGGTATACATGTGTAAATTGTCAGGACCTACAAAAAAGTCTCTTGGAACCCTGGTCCAAAACAAAAACAAAGTCGGCCATTTTGGGTCAAAGGTCATTTTCCGATGTTTTTGAATTGCGTATTTAAACAAACTCCTCTTAGTGATTTTGAAGGATTGCCTTTAAACTTGGTTAACATGCCCTTAACACATTGGACAGTAAAAGTTATCAAAAGTTTGCGTTTTCGTTTATGCTAAAGGGGCGTGGCCAGGCCTCAAACTTGCGCTTCATGCGTCCCCTACATTATTTCTATAGTCCCATCTCAGTGATACATCATCCGATCTGAACCAGATTTATTGTGCATAATCAGTGAGACCTTGTGGACACATTGATATTGTTGTTTAACATATGACTCCAGAGCGCCCCCTAGATTATTCAAACTGTTATATCTCAGTGATACATCATCCGATCTGAACCAGATTTATTGTGCATCATCAGTGAGCCCTTGTGGACACATTGATATGGTGGGCTAACATTTGACTCAAGTGCGCCCCCTACATTATTTCTATAGTTATATCTCAGTGATACATCATCCGATCTGAACCAAATTTATTGTGAATAATCAGTGAGCCCTTGTGGACACATTGATAATGTGGTTTAACATATAACTCCATAGCGCCCCCTAGATTATTCAAACTGTTATATCTCAGTGAGACATCATCCGATCTGAACCAGATTTATTGTGTATCATCAGTGAGACCTTGTGGACACATTGATATTGTGGTTTAACATGTGACTCCAGAGCGCCCCCTAGATTATTCAAACTGTTATATCTCAGTGAGACATCATCCGATCTGAACCAGATTTATTGTGCGTGTGCACCCCTGGTGCGGAGTAGACACGAGAGACTTCGAAATGGCGACCGAGCGGACGAGCTGGAGCTCGCGCGGTCGCCTCAATAAGGTCCGAGCGGCGCTAAGCTGCTTCGGGCCTCAACGCCGCTTGCGGCTTTAATTATTATTATTCTTCTTTTTCCGTCACTTCGCGCGGCCGTTTGGAGCCTTTAACATATTCAAAAACTCACCAAACTTCACCCAAAATTGTCCCCCAACGAAAATTTTATGAATCTGGTGTAATCGCAAGTGGGCGTGGCCTAACTGCTCAACAGCGCCCCCTAACGTGAGTTGGGGAAAACCGTAAGTCGTACAGATCTGAAACTCGGTACATATGTAGATCTCCCCAATTCAAGAAAAAAAGTACATTGGAGGTACCCTCTAAAATGCACAGGTAGGCGGCCATTTTGGGTCAAAGGTCAAATTTTGGTCATTTTTCAGTTTTACTCATGTCGAACTTTGACGAACTCCTTCTCAGGCGTTCGACCTATCGGCTTCAAACTTGGTCAGAATGCAGTTAAGGCATGGGCCTTTAAAAGTTATCAAAAAAATTGACTTTTCGTATATGTTCAGGGGGCGTGGTGGAGCGGTGAACTTGGCGTACTCGCCGAAACAAACAAAACGCTATAACTTTGACATTTAAAGGTCTATTGACACCATGCTTTATCCTAGAATAATGAAACTTGGTACACATGTGTATCTCATCAGGAGCTACAAAAAAGTCTCTTGGAGCAATGGTCCAAAGCCAACAGGAAGTCGGCCATTTTAGGTCAAAGTCACAATTTGGTCTATTTCATTTACGTCATATCTGAGCGAACTCGTCCTAGAGCTTTCGAGATCCAGGCATCAAACTCGGTCAGCACTATCTTGAGGCATTGAAGGTCAAAAGTTATCAAAAGAATTTTTCTATGTCAAAGCATGTGGGCGTGGCCTTAGGTCAAAGTCACAATTTGGTCTATTTCATTTACGTCATATCTGAGCGAACTCGTCCTAGAGCTTTCGAGATCCAGGCGTCAAACTCGGTCAGCACTATCTTGAGGCATTGAAGGTCAAAAGTTATCAAAATAATTTTTCTATGTCAAAGCATGTGGGCGTGGCCAAGCCTCAAATCTGGCCATTCTCCATGAAACATCAAGCTAAAATAACTTCCTAATAGAAGCTCCCAGCTACACCAAATTCACTAAGATCTATATTTATCCATCCCTCGACAGGACTGCAGTCCAATATGTAGTGGGCGTGGCCTGATTCTTCCAGAGCGCCCCCTAGAATTTAGTTTAAAAATCAGCCCCCAGCCATGCTTTATCCCAGAATTATGAAACGTGGTATACATGTGTAAATTATCAGGACCTACAAAAAAGTCTCTTGGAACCCTGGTCCAAAACAAAAACAAAGTCGGCCATTTTGGGTCAAAGGTCATTTTCCGATGTTTTTGAATTTCGTATTTAAACAAACACCTCTAAGGGTAATAGGGGCCACGACCAATACATCCCTATGGGGTTTTTAAGTGACCCCTCCATTTTGACTATTGGGACCCCCGTAACTTCCCGAAACCCACCCCCGGGGCTCTAGGGCGTCCCCCTTGTGGTCAAAAATGGTATTACATGAAATTTTTGCAAAAGTGTTTTTTTTGGGTCCCGTGCGCGTGGGTGGTTTGTCTCAAGGGTCCATAGGCCCCTGTGACATTCTTGTGGCCCTTACAGTTTTTTGGTCACCACTTCCCAGAGGAAGGTTGCACAGACCCAGGTGAAGTATCGTTACGCTCGGGGTGACCTTCCGGACGACATATATCAAGCTCAAAGATCTGGGTTGATGGGAAATTTTTTGACCTCTCGGATCCTCACCAAATTTTACAGACTTGTTCGGCTCTGCGTGGTGACCATCTCACCCAAATTTGGGATCTCTAGGTCAAAAGGGCGCCGAACGGGCACAAAGACCCCCCTCGTGACCTTTACCGTGACCTTGCCACCATTTCGCGTAGGAAGGTCCTTCGGACGCAGCGGAGGTATCGTTGCGCTCGGGGTGACCCCCCGGACGACATATGTCAAGCTCAAAGGCCTTGGTCGATTTAAAAAAATTTGACCTCTCGGACCCTCACCAAATTTTACACACTTGTTCGGCTCAGCGTGGTGACCATCTCACCCAAATTTGGGATCTCTAGGTCAAAAGGGCGCCAAACGGGCACAAAGACCCCCTCGTGACCTCTACCGTGACCTTGCCGCCATTTCGCGTAGGAAGGTCGTACAGACCCAACGGAGGTATCGTTGCGCTCAGGGTGAACCCCCAGACGACATATGTCAAGCTCAAAGGCCTCGGTCAATGTAAAATTTTTGGCCTGCTGAAGGTCACGGAGGTACTCTCCAAGCACTCACCGGGCAGGGGAACGGTTCACGAGGGCGACTCGGACGTCATCGCGTTCGGCCCATTTTGAAGGATTGCCTTTAAACTTGGTTAACATTCCCTTAACACATTGGACAGTAAAAGTTATCAAAAGTTTGCGTTTTCATTTATGCTAAAGGGGCGTGGCCAGGCCTCAAACTTGCGCTTCATGCGTCCCCTACATTATTTCTATAGTCCCATCTCAGTGATACATCATCCGATCTGAACCAGATTTATTGTGCATAATCAGTGAGACCTTGTGGACACATTGATATTGTTGTTTAACATATGACTCCAGAGCGCCCCCTAGATTATTCAAACTGTTATATCTCAGTGATACATCATCCGATCTGAACCAGATTTATTGTG
>JBBPBX010104976.1:0-11652 GCA_038048925.1 Garcialebias charrua
GACTCAAACGAGCTACTCGCCTTTCTTCAGAATATTGACATTCCTAGGATAGACAAATTGATTTCTGACCAACTTGAGGCTCCCATTAAATTAGAAGAAATATTAGAGTCAATTAAGAATATGCAAAGTGGTAAAACACCTGGCTCGGATGGTTTCTCTGCCGAATTTTTCAAAAAATTTAAAGATAAGATAGCCCCTCTTCTTCTCGAGGTTTATAATGAGTCATTCGGGCGTGGCCTGCTACCTCCCACCTTGACTCAAGCTTCAATCTCTCTCCTGTTAAAGAAGGATAAAGATCCTACTGCTTGCGAGTCTTATAGACCCCTTTCACTCTTGAATGTGGATTTTAAGATTTTGTCCAAAATACTCGCAACTCGGCTTGAGACAGTTCTCCCTCTGATTATCTCACAAGAACAAAATGGATTCATCAAAGGTCGCCAGTTGTTTTTTAATACCCGTACAATATTGAACACAATTTTTTCAACTCATTCCCCCAAGTCTCCTGAAGTAATCATTTCTCTTGACGCCGAGAAAGCTTTTGATCGAGTAGAATGGGAGTATCTCTTTGCCGCTCTTAATAGGTTTGGTTTTGGAGAGAGGTTTGTGTCCTGGATCAAACTACTTTATACATCTCCTCAAGCATGTATTCTTACTAATTCCATCCAATCGGATTATTTTTCGGTGGGGCGTGGTACTAGACAGGGTTGCCCTCTTTCCCCCCTCTTGTTTGCGTTAGCCATTGAGCCTCTTTCTGTTGCCCTAAGATCCCTTTCTTCTTTTCACGGAATCATCCGCTCTGGCGTCGAGCTTAAACTGTCCTTATATGCAGATGACCTTCTCCTGTATGTTTCTGACCCATTATGTAGCCTTCCCCCAATTTTAAACACTCTGGAAAAATTTGGATCGTATTCCGGCTATAAAATTAATTCACTTAAAACCGAATGCTACCCAGTGAATTCATTAGCTTTAAAGCTTAAGTCTTCTGATATCCCTTTTAGGCTCAGTCCCTCGGGGTTTAGATATTTGGGAATTAATATTGCACGTACTCTGCCCTCGATGTTTTCTCAGAATTATACCCCACTAGTTTCCCAAATTGCATCAGACCTTCAGAGGTGGAACTCTCTCCCTCTTTCACTAATAGGCAGGATTAATATTATCAAAATGAATGTGCTACCTAGACTTCTGTTTTTATATCAAAACATCCCTTTGTTTCTGCCCAAACAGTTCTTCAGGTCCCTGGATCAGATGGTCTCCTCCTTTTTGTGGAATGGAAAGGCCCCCAGAATGAGACTTTCTTTATTACAACAGTTCACCACAAATGGTGGTCTTTCTCTACCCAATTTTACAATGTATTACTGGTCCTCGCATATTCATAAACTGAATTATTGGTTAAATTCACCGGATCTGATTTGGTGCAAACTTGAAGTTCAATCGATTTCTGCATCTTTTTCACCTGCCTCAATTATTTATTCATCATTACCAATTAAACTATCCTCTGTTACTACAAATCCTATAGTGCTTTCCACACTCAGGATCTGGTCACAATTTAGGTCCCATTTTAAATTTGTTTCCATCAGGATCTGGTCACAATTTAGGTCCCATTTTAAATTTGTATTACCATCTAATAAAATGCCGTTATTAAAGAATCACATTTTCTCTCCAGCATCTACTAATGCTGCCTATAGAATTTGGCATGAGAGAGGTATTAGAACAATGAGAGACCTTTACGAAGATGGTTTGTTCCTTAGTTTTTCAGAATTGTCTTCTAAATTTAATCTACCCACTTCACATTTATTTCTTTATTTCCAAATTAGACATTGCGTTTCATCACGGTTTCCAAATTTTCCAACTTTGCCTAATGACCCACCATGGGTCGAATTCCTAGCTTTGAAGCCTAATCTGAAATCTCCTCTTTCTATTATTTATGGAAAACTTATGGCAATTGAGACCGACTCATCAGGTAAAACCAGAACTGCATGGGAACGGGAATTGGGTGTTGAACTGTCAGAGTCATGGTGGGATAAAGTTATTCTCAGCATACGCCAGAGTACACCATGTGCCAGACTACAACTAATACAGTTTAAAGTAATAAATAGAGTACATTTTTCAAAGTCCCGTCTATCAAAAATTTTCCCTTCAATTTCAGATCAATGTGATAGATGTCAGGCCTCACCTTGCAACTTAAGTCATATGTTCTTCTTCTGCCCAAAATTACAAGGGTTCTGGAAATACTTCTTCTCCATACTCTCAGGAGTTTTTAAGATCCAGATTCAGAATGATCCACTTATTGCCATTTTTGGAGTTCCAGGGACCACACTTAACCTATCCCGCCAGCAGAGGGAGGTCCTAGCCTTCTGTTCTCTCCTTGCCAGGCGCTGTATTTTGCTCGCGTGGAAATCTCCCACACCTCCATCCACATCGCAATGGCTTAACACCGTAAGATCATTCTTGAAAATAGAAAAAATTTCATTAACAGTGAAAGGTAGTTCTGAAAAATTTACTTATAAATGGGCACCCTTTGTGTCATATGTAAAATCTTTGCCTTCACAACATACAGATTGATACCCTGATTCATGCTCAATGCACAGACTGATGGGACTAACTCATCACACTACCATGTGACTTAACTCTGAAGAATAAATGAATGGGTAAAACACTCGTTTCCTTTTAGTTTTTTGATGCCGTCCTATCCCCCCTCCTCCCCCCCTTTTTTTTTATTATTTTATTTTTTATTTATTTTTTTTTTTATTTTATTTATTTTTATTTTTTATTTTTATTTTATTTATTTTATTTTTTTTTTTTCATTTCCTCTTGTTTTTGGTTAGGTTAGTGGGGTGTGATATGTTTGGTTGTGGGAGGGGGGAGGGAGGGGAGGGGAGAAAAGGGGAGAAAAGAAAATTTTATTTGGAGAAGTCATGTAAGTTTCGTAAAATATATGTATTGTTAATTGTTATATGTTCTCCTGATAAATAAAAAATTAAAAAAAAAAGGAATGTATGGATCAAAAATGTTTTATTGGCATAATTGAAAACTTTACACCCATGAAGCTCTGGTCTGAGGAGAACATGAAGCTCTGGTCTGAGGAGAACATGAAGCTCTGGTCTGAGGAGAACATGAAGCTCTGGTCTGAGGAGAACATGAAGCTCTGGTCTGAGGAGAACATGAAGCTCTGGTCTGAGGAGAACATGAAGCTCTGGTCTGAGGAGAACATGAAGCTCTGGTCTGAGGAGAACATGAAGCTCTGGTCTGAGGAGAACATGAAGCTCTGGTCTGAGGAGAACATGAAGCTCTGGTCTGAGGAGAACATGAAGCTCTGGTCTGAGGAGAACATGAAGCTCTGGTCTGAGGAGAACATGAAGCTCTGGTCTGAGGAGAACATGAAGCTCTGGTCTGAGGAGAACATGAAGCTCTGGTCTGAGGAGAACATGAAGCTCTGGTCTGAGGAGAACATGAAGCTCTGGTCTGAGGAGAACATGAAGCTCTGGTCTGAGGAGAACATGAAGCTCTGGTCTGAGGAGAACATGAAGCTCTGGTCTGAGGAGAACATGAAGCTCTGGTCTGAGGAGAACATGAAGCTCTGGTCTGAGGAGAACATGAAGCTCTGGTCTGAGGAGAACATGAAGCTCTGGTCTGAGGAGAACATGAAGCTCTGGTCTGAGGAGAACATGAAGCTCTGGTCTGAGGAGAACATGAAGCTCTGGTCTGAGGAGAACATGAAGCTCTGGTCTGAGGAGAACATGAAGCTCTGGTCTGAGGAGAACATGAAGCTCTGGTCAGAGGAGAACATGAAGCTCTGGTCTGAGGAGAACATGAAGCTCTGGTCTGAGGAGAACATGAAGCTCTGGTCTGAGGAGAACATGAAGCTCTGGTCTGAGGAGAACATGAAGCTCTGGTCTGAGGAGAACATGAAGCTCTGGTCAGAGGAGAACATGAAGCTCTGGTCTGAGGAGAACATGAAGCTCTGGTCTGAGGAGAACATGAAGCTCTGGTCTGAGGAGAACATGAAGCTCTGGTCTGAGGAGAACATGAAGCTCTGGTCTGAGGAGAACATGAAGCTCTGGTCTGAGGAGAACATGAAGCTCTGGTCTGAGGAGAACATGAAGCTCTGGTCTGAGGAGAACATGAAGCTCTGGTCTGAGGAGAACATGAAGCTCTGGTCTGAGGAGAACATGAAGCTCTGGTCTGAGGAGAACATGAAGCTCTGGTCTGAGGAGAACATGAAGCTCTGGTCTGAGGAGAACATGAAGCTCTGGTCTGAGGAGAACATGAAGCTCTGGTCTGAGGAGAACATGAAGCTCTGGTCTGAGGAGAACATGAAGCTCTGGTCTGAGGAGAACATGAAGCTCTGGTCTGAGGAGAACATGAAGCTCTGGTCTGAGGAGAACATGAAGCTCTGGTCAGAGGAGAACATGAAGCTCTGGTCTGAGGAGAACATGAAGCTCTGGTCTGAGGAGAACATGAAGCTCTGGTCTGAGGAGAACATGAAGCTCTGGTCTGAGGAGAACATGAAGCTCTGGTCTGAGGAGAACATGAAGCTCTGGTCTGAGGAGAACATGAAGCTCTGGTCTGAGGAGAACATGAAGCTCTGGTCTGAGGAGAACATGAAGCTCTGGTCTGAGGAGAACATGAAGCTCTGGTCTGAGGAGAACATGAAGCTCTGGTCTGAGGAGAACATGAAGCTCTGGTCTGAGGAGAACATGAAGCTCTGGTCTGAGGAGAACATGAAGCTCTGGTCTGAGGAGAACATGAAGCTCTGGTCTGAGGAGAACATGAAGCTCTGGTCTGAGGAGAACATGAAGCTCTGGTCTGAGGAGAACATGAAGCTCTGGTCTGAGGAGAACATGAAGCTCTGGTCTGAGGAGAACATGAAGCTCTGGTCTGAGGAGAACATGAAGCTCTGGTCAGAGGAGAACATGAAGCTCTGGTCTGAGGAGAACATGAAGCTCTGGTCTGAGGAGAACATGAAGCTCTGGTCAGAGGAGAACATGAAGCTCTGGTCTGAGGAGAACATGAAGCTCTGGTCTGAGGAGAACATGAAGCTCTGGTCTGAGGAGAACATGAAGCTCTGGTCTGAGGAGAACATGAAGCTCTGGTCTGAGGAGAACATGAAGCTCTGGTCAGAGGAGAACATGAAGCTCTGGTCTGAGGAGAACATGAAGCTCTGGTCTGAGGAGAACATGAAGCTCTGGTCTGAGGAGAACATGAAGCTCTGGTCTGAGGAGAACATGAAGCTCTGGTCTGAGGAGAACATGAAGCTCTGGTCTGAGGAGAACATGAAGCTCTGGTCTGAGGAGAACATGAAGCTCTGGTCTGAGGAGAACATGAAGCTCTGGTCTGAGGAGAACATGAAGCTCTGGTCTGAGGAGAACATGAAGCTCTGGTCAGAGGAGAACATGAAGCTCTGGTCTGAGGAGAACATGAAGCTCTGGTCTGAGGAGAACATGAAGCTCTGGTCAGAGGAGAACATGAAGCTCTGGTCTGAGGAGAACATGAAGCTCTGGTCAGAGGAGAACATGAAGCTCTGGTCAGAGGAGAACATGAAGCTCTGGTCAGAGGAGAACATGAAGCTCTGGTCTGAGGAGAACATGAAGCTCTGGTCTGAGGAGAACATGAAGCTCTGGTCAGAGGAGAACATGAAGCTCTGGTCTGAGGAGAACATGAAGCTCTGGTCTGAGGAGAACATGAAGCTCTGGTCAGAGGAGAACATGAAGCTCTGGTCAGAGGAGAACATGAAGCTCTGGTCTGAGGAGAACATGAAGCTCTGGTCAGAGGAGAACATGAAGCTCTGGTCAGAGGAGAACATGAAGCTCTGGTCTGAGGAGAACATTCTGCCCTAAATAAGAAATATGTAAAATTATATTACTTTCCTTTTTTTCTTTACATTAAAGAAATTCAGTTTACATTTAATTTAATAAACTTTAGCTTAGAAAAGCTGCGACACACCGTTGTGACGCATGGCTGCAGTTATTTAGAGCGTCAGCACTTAAATTAGAGGGTGCTGAACAAATTACCAGGAAGAAACAAAATTAGAAATCTCTGAGCAACAGAGTGAGTTGAAGGATTGGATTTTTTGTGTTAATTACTGCATATTTGCTCTTTTTTTCTACTTCTATTGAACACTTTGTGCATGGTCTAAACAGATTTTTATGTCAGCTTGTGTGTAAAAAAAGAAGAAAGGACCTACGTATGTTTCATGTTTGCATTAATGCACAGTGAAAAAAGTGTATACAGGTAGTCCTCGACTTACGACGTTTCGGGGTTACGTTACGCATCTCGTAAAAAAATTGAAACATCTTATTTTATGTGTTTAAATGTTCTTGATTTTATGTGTACAGCACTTTGTTGCAGCTGTGGTTGTTTTAAATGGCTTTATAAATAAAGTATTATTGCTATTATTATTATTATTATTATTTAGAAGCCGATTTACGCAGTTTCCAGCAGTTTTCGACAGTGTCCGGCAGTTTTCGGCAGTGTCCGGCAGTTTTCGGTTAGCTTCGATTAGCTCCGGCCTCGACAGCCGGCTTTGGAAGGACCGTGTGTCCGATCAGAGGTTGAGCTCGCTCGGATACATGAGGTGGAAATGCTCTGTGAACTCTGCGGACGGCTCAGGCCCGAAGCAGCAGCCGCCGATCGCTCCTCCGCATCCCACCATGCCGGCCGACACCACTAGCTCACAGCGGGATCCGGTGACCATCCCACCGCTACTGTCCCTGCCATCAGCCGGCCCCACCGGGGACACGGAGCCGACGGGCGGCGGAGAGGCCAGCTGCGGCCGGGAGCTCGCCTCGATGCTCCGCCTGGCAGCCTCGGATGTTGATGGGACAACGAGCTAACGTGCTAACACGCGGAAAAAAGGCTTTGAGGCCTCAGATGTTGCCGGGACACGGAGCTAACATGCTAACACGCGGAGAAATGGCTTCACCAGCTCCCAGTAAGTTATTAACTCTTTTTTCTTTTCATTATGGCTCCAAATGAACTGTATGTTTTTTGATAATTATGTAGGGTACGTGATGGGTAACATGCTTGGTAACTGTACCATACATGTACGTGTATATGTGGCGGCCAGTGTGTATGTGTTTTTCGACTTACAGCGATTTCGAGTTACGAATGGACGTAGGAACGGAACTTGTTCGTAGGGGACTACCTGTATTTAGTTTAAGCACCTAAAATCTTAATTTATCAGGTGTTTGTACTCAAAACACCCACAAAAATTACTTACCCCACTGGGGATGAACAAAATTAACATTATTATTTGATATGCTCATGAACAAACATTTTGTATGATTTCAAGACAACAGAAAATATAAGAACTTTAAATAATAACAGTTTTAAAATAAAGAATTAAAACCGCCCCTTCAGACTGGGAGCTGGACTCTGCCCGTTGTCACTGATTCTGTTCGTAACTTTTATGGACAGAATTTCTTGGTGCAGCCAGCGGGTGGAGGGTTTCTGGTTCGGTGGCCTCAGGATTCCTTCTCTGCTCTTTGCAGATGATGTGGTCCTGTTGGCATCACCGTGCTGTGATCTTCAGCTCTCAGCAGTTCACAACCGAGTGTGAAGCAGCTGGGATGAGAATCGGCACCCCCCAAATCTGAGGCCATGGACCTCAAGTGGAAAAGGGTGGATTGCTCTCTTCAGGTCGAGGGTGAGGTTCTGCCCCAAGTGGAGGAGTTTAAGTATCTCAGGGTTTTGTTCATGAGTGAGGGAAGAAAGGAGCGTGAGATTGACTGACAGACTGGTGCAGCATCTGCAGTATTGTGGACTCTGTACCAGTCCATTGTGGTGAAGAGAGAGCTGAGTTGTAAGGCGAAGCTCTCTGTTTACCGGTCGGTCTACGTGACCAAAAGAATGAGATTGTGGATACAGGCGGTTGAAATCAATCAATCAATCAATCACCTTTATTTTACCAGGTAGAGCCCGTTGAGATCGAGATCTCTTTTACAAGGGTGACCTGTCAGCAGCACACGTCACATGGTAATTGACAATAAACATTTGTATCTACCAAAAAAGAAAATAAAGAAAACTACTGTACAATCACAGTAATAGATGTTGACAGTTCAAAACCAACAGGATATGACAGATTTCTATATACATTATATACATAACAAGTAGACAGACATCGGTTGAGTAGATAAAGTTAAAAATCAACAATGACATGTATATTGGATAAGTAGTGGTTAGAAACATCTGCAATGGTCAAGTTTCTTGATGACATTTTCTACTACGGTTGACATAAAGGATCCAGGAGAGATGAATGTTGATAGTTTCAGATCTTTCTGTAAGTTGTTCCAGGCTGAGGGGACGGCGAAGCTGAATGCTCTTTTTCCTAGTTCAGTTCTGACAGGAGGAACTGACAGGAGGACCAGATCGTTAGAGCGCAGGGAGTAATGACTGTGTGATGTTTGTATTAAGGAGGTGAGGTATGACGGGACTAGGTTTAGGAGGGTCTTGTAGATGAAGGATATCCAGTGAGTGTATCTGCGAGTGCTGAGAGATGACCAGCCAGATTTTACGTAAAGCTCACAGTGATGAGTGCGATAACTGGAGTCAGTAATGAACCGAAGGGCACCGTGGTAAATGGAGTCTAAGGACTGTAGGTATTTTGATGCAGCACTCATGTACAGCACGTCACCATAGTCTAGTATTGGCATGAATGTTGCAGCTACTAATGTTCTCCTGGCTTTGCATGAGAAGCAGGATTTGTTTCTGAAGAAGAAACCTAGCTTCAGTTTGAGTTTAGTGGCCATTTTAGAGATATGGGTTTTAAATGACAGTTCATTGTCAATGTTGAAACCTAGATATTTGTAGGTGGAGACCATTTGTTTTCCCTTTTGGGTTCCAATTTGAGGTGGGTTCTCTGAAATGAGTTTCCTGCGAGTTTCCTCTGCAGGTTGGCTGGTCTCTCTCTCTCTCTCTCTCTCTCTCTCTCTCTCTCTCTCTCAGAGACCTGGCGAGAAGTTCAGTTATCTGGGAGGGACACGGAATTGAATCACTGCTCCTCCACATCGAGAGGAGCCAGTTGAGGTGGTTCGGGCATCTGGTAAGGATGCTCCCTGGGCGCCTCCCTAGAGAGGTGTCTCGACAGGGAGGAGACCCTGGGGAAGACCAGCGGCTTCGGATGTTGTCAGTCCATACAATGGGCGTTATTAGCTTTTATCATCCCCATATATAGCGGCGAAACTGTCCAATCTACCCCCTAGCATGTTTCAAATAACGTTTTCAGCGCTATTATCGCTGTGAGGAGGCAACGTGTGTCTGTAGTTTTGTTACATGTTGTCCGGAGTGGAAAAAGCTGATCAGTCACATGACGTGAATGTTCGCTACGGCAGAACTGAGTCGGCAAATCTGTTTCCATCTGTCGTTTTGCGCATCAGCTCTGTTTCGAAAACCCCAAAAACCACCTCAAGCGAGCGTATCAACTTTAGAGCGAATTAGAGGAAGTTAACTCGAATTTTGCCGTTTCCATTCAGCTTTTCTGATGCGATGCTTCAAAATGCGCATCAAGAAACCTTGATGGAAACACGGCTAGTGTCTCTTGGTTGGTCTGGGAACGCTTTGTGGTCCTCCCAGAAGAGCTGGAAGAGGAGGCTGTGGAAAGAGATGTCTGGACCTCCCTGCTCAAACTGCTGCCCCTGAGACCTGACTTTGGAACAAGTGGAAGATGATGGATGGATGATGGATGGAATAAAAACTAATAAACTGTACACTTGACTTGGCTCTGGAAAAGTTGAACTTTTATAAGTTATTTCCATACTTCCACATTTAGAGTGCATGTTATAGCCTTTTAATATTTCTCTTCATCTTCTCCTCTGAGTTCCTGTACTTTGCTTTGTCTTCTTGTCCCAACTTTCATCCTTCTCCTCTTCATCCTTCTCGTCTTTTCCCTTCTCCCAAAATTTCCACCATCTCGTCTTCCTCTTGTCGTCCTCCGTCTTGTATTTGAGCCTCCTCACTGGGTCGGTGGCGCTTCGAAGGTTCGGGTCATCAAAATCCTCGTTTAGCATGAAGGTCCGCTCGATGAGCTTGGCCGACTCCTGCCAGTTCTGGAAGCAGTCCGTTCCCAGCTGAGAGATTTCCTGCACTGCGTTTGGAGAGAGGACCGAGCCGTCGGGACGCAGGACGATGACTGTCGGAAGGTCCTTCACCTTAAACATGGCCTGCAGCTCCCTGCACAGCATAAAAGAACACTGACTGATTCAACGGCAAAAATTAGAATAAGAAACATATGTGTTAAACATGCATTTTATATCGTCCACCTACATTCTGAATGGGTCCTCGTATCCCAAAAACAAAGTCTTTTTGTGCAGCTCTTTCAAAAATCTTTCCTGCTGCTCCTTTGATTGGTCCAAGCTGGAGAGAAATGATGGAAATTTCAGAAGTGATTTGAAAGCCGGCGTGCTTTAACGCAACCACATAAGGTAGACATGAATAAAAAGTCAAGATGTAGACCTGATGTAGATGAGCGCCAGCAGTTTGGGGTATTCGATGTACGCCGGATCTTTCAGTTTCTTTAAAAAAACGTTTAAATCTGGCACAAACTCTTGGCACTTGTCACACGCCGCAGCCGCGAAGAACAGCATCAGGATGCGGTTTTCCAGGATCCCGATGATCTCGCGCTCCGTGTTGAGCTCATCCTGGTCCGAGTTGTTCTCCACGAGGACTCGGTTTAAGAAAAGGTCCACCATGATGGAAGACGGTGCAGGGATTAGCCTGTGAAGAAAGGATATGTAGAATTAATCCAACGTGAGGCAAAAGTCGGTACAAGCAGTCCTTCCTTCCATCTTATCTACAAATGGTGTTTCTATTCTTACAAATACTTGGGAATCTTGGTTGATGTACATCTCTCTTTTCAAGCAACATGTCAAAAACTTGATAAAGGAGCTGAAATTTAAAGCTGCACTGACATCATGTTGTAACTATGCATCATTTTGCACTACATATATATATATTATCATTCAACTATGTTCGTTTTTGCAAAATAAATTATAAATATATTAAAATTTCATTACACGTTATGGTAATTTTGTCGCTGTGACACGCCCACATTTTTCCGAGAACTTCCGCAATACGTCACGTGACGTAAGGAGATGACACGCTGCTCAGTGCGCACTTTGTAAACAACATGGCGACCGATACAGAACCGGACGAATTTAGCAAACTGAGTGAAGAATAGAGCGATTTTTAGTCAGTTTGGGAAGCCAAAGTTATTTCAGGGGGTTAAACAATAAACAGCAGGTTCTAATTTATGTCTGCAGCCGTACTTAATGAAGCCTTACCAACGAGGAAGCAGGTGTCAAGCCGCGACTTGTGAGGACGGATGGAACCCGTTCACGTCGTCCTCAGAGCACTGATTGGTACTGCTTCAATTAATGTATCCATCTAATAATTATTCAACATTAAAAAAGACGAGTCCCTTTGAAGCATCTGTTTTATTTTCTCTGTTTCTTCTTTTTTTGTTTGTTTGTTTGTTTCGCCATGTTGTTTACAAGGTGCGCACGAGCAGCGTGTCATCTCCTTACGTCACGTGACGTATTGCAGAAGTTCTCGGGAAAATGTGGGCGTGTCACAGCGACAAAATTACCATTACGTGTAATGAAATTTTAATATATTTATAATTTATTTTGCAAAAACGAACATAGTTGAATGATTATA
>JBBPBX010104977.1:0-11652 GCA_038048925.1 Garcialebias charrua
TTCGCCACGTCGCCACGCCCACATGCTCCACCAAAAACGAACAGTATTGGAATGCTTGTTACACCAACATGTCTTCGGTCACTGGACATAATGCCACGCTGATTAGGTAACAGGGGTCCGATATGGACCGTTCAACGTAAAACTTTACACTTCCTGTTGTCAGGGGGCGTGGCTTAAGTGATGTCATGATTTGACCATACAGTTTTGCGGGGGACCAGATGTGGGTCAATAACTGAAGATTTGATGTATTAGACTTTTTTCGTGTAAGAGCTGTAAGCGTTTCGTTTTTCATGGCGAGATGTCCAACTTTGACGTCTGGCCCCGCCCCTTCAGCATTCATGAAAACGCACAATTTTGATATCGTTTGTTCCCCCGTGCCTTATGAAGAAACTGGCCAAGTTTGAAACAAATCGAGCGAAATTCATAGGAGGAGTTCGTTCAAATGCGGAGGCTGTAAACGGCCAAAAAGGGGTGAAAATTTGGTCATCGTTCCAAAATGGCCGCCTTCCCATTTATTGTACAACGTTGGTGCTAGAGGGTTTTCTGTACATCTTGATGAGTTGGACAAGTGTACCAAATTTCATGATTCTACGTCAAACTAAGGTCATGCGGAAGGTATTTTGAATATTTCTAGGGGGCGCTCTTGAGCCGTTTCTGTGGCGATTTTTGCCACGCCCCCAAAATACGTAATTTTTCACCAGTCCTGACGAGTCCGCCAAATTTGGTGAGTTTTCGTATATGATAAAGCCTCCAAAAGGCCACTTCTTTGGGGGGAAGAAAAATAATAATAATTAAAGCTGCAAGCAGCATTGAGGCCCTCGCAGCTTAGCGCCGCTCGGACCTTATTGAGGCGACCTCGTGAGCTCCAGCTGGTCCGCTCGGTCGCCACCTCAAACTCTCTCGTGCCCATCCAGCACCAGTTTGCCAAGAACAATTAGCGAACAACAACAATATATACGTGTTTAGAAGTGCTGACAGATGATACACAGTAAATGTGGAACAGATCACATGATCTAGCAATGAGATGTAACAGTTTGAAAAATAATGTATGGGGCACACTGGAGTCATCTGTTAAACCATAGTATCAAAGTGTGTAGAAGTGATCAGCCCTTTGTGAATAGCAAACAACCCTTTGGGTTGTTTTTACAATGGGTGCTAACGATCCATTGTTAAGATGATGGTCATCCATCATGTGAGCAACTGGTTTCAGCAGTCACCAGCAAACTGGTTGATCCACTTTGAGAGGGTGCTAAGACTGAGCTGAATATCAGACTTAGCTTTTTTAGAGTTTTCTACCTGGATTATTGAGCATGTATCAGGGGAAAATTAAACATGTTTTAAAATCAATTTTGGAGCATTTAGAATTGATTCTGAATCGCCAAGACAAAGAATCTAGATTTAAAAAAACAATTTTTTCCCTTCATCCTTATTGACATATAACAGTTTGAATTATGTAGGTGGTGCACTGAAGTCAAAATTTACACAACAATATCAATGCGTTAAGAACTGCTCCCTGATGACGCAGAATAAATCTGGTACAGATCGAATGATGTATCACTGAGATCTAACAGTTTGAATAATCTAGGGACGCTCTAGAGTCATATGTTAATCCACAATATCAATGTGTGTAGACGTGCTCACTGATGAAGTACAATAAATCTCGTGCAGATCGGATAATGTATCTCTGAGATATACCACGCTGAACAAGTTTCTGGTGTTATCTCACATGCTAACGGGTGATGCTAATGCTAAGCTAACTAGCATGCTAGGCTAACACCTTATTTTCCAACCAAACTTACACAGGTGACTCAACAGACCACGTTGAACAAGTTTCTGGTGTTATCTCACATGCTAACGGGTGATGCTAATGCTAAGCTAACTAGCATGCTAGGCTAACACCTTATTTTCCAACCAAACTTACACAGGTGACTCAACAGACCACGCTGAACAAGTTTCTGGTGTTATCTCACATGCTAACGGGTAATGCTAATGCTAAGCTAACTAGCATGCTAGGCTAACACCTTATTTTCCAACCAAACTTACACAGGTGACTCAACAGACCACGCTGAACAAGTTTCTGGTGTTATCTCACATGCTAACGGGTGATGCTAATGCTAAGCTAACTAGCATGCTAGGCTAACACCTTATTTTCTATTCAAACTTACACAGATGACTCAACAGACCACGCTGAACAAGTTTCTGGTGTTATCTCACATGCTAACGGGTGATGCTAATGCTAAGCTAACTAGCATGCGCACTTGAGTCAAATGTTAGCCCACCATATCAATGTGTCCACAAGGGCTCACTGTTGATGCACAATAAATCTTGTACAGATCGGATAATGTATCACTGAGATATAACTGTAGTAATAATATAGGGGGCGCTGTGGAGTAAAAATTTACACAACATTATCAATGTGTGTAGAAGTGCTCACTGATGAACCACACTAAATCTCGTGCAGATCGGATAATGTATCACTAAGATATAACTGTAGTAATAATATAGGGGGCGCTATGGAGTAAAAATTTACATACTATTATCAATGTGTGTCGAAGTGTTCACTGATAAAGCACAATAAATCTCGTGCAGATCGGATAATGTATCACTAAGATATAACTGTAGTAATAATATAGGGGGCGCTATGGAGTAAAACTTTACATACCATTATCAATGTGTGTCGAAGTGTTCACTGATAAAGCACAATAAATCTGGTTCAGATCGGATGATGTATCACTGAGATATAACTATAGACATAATGTAGGGGGCGCACTTGAGTCAAATGTTAGCCCACCATATCAATGTGTCCACAAGGGCTCACTGATGATGCACAATAAATCTGGTTCAGATCGGATGATGTATCACTGAGATATAACTATAGAAGTAATGTAGGGGGCGCACTTGAGTCAAATGTTAGCCCACCATATCAATGTGTCCACAAGGGCTCACTGATGATGCACAATAAATCTGGTTCAGATCGGATGATGTATCACTGAGATATAACAGTTTGAAAAATCTAGGGGGCGCTCTGGAGTCATATGTTAGCCCACCATATCAATGTGTCCACAAGGGCTCACTGATGATGCACAATAAATCTGGTTCAGATCGGATGATGTATCACTGAGATATAACTATAGAAATAATGTAGGGGGCGCACTTGAGTCAAATGTTAGCCCACCATATCAATGTGTCCACAAGGGCTCACTGATGATGCACAATAAATCTGGTTCAGATCGGATGATGTATCACTGAGATATAACAGTTTGAAAAATCTAGGGGGCGCTCTGGAGTCATATGTTAGCCCACCATATCAATGTGTCCACAAGGGCTCACTGATGATGCACAATAAATCTGGTTCAGATCGGATGATGTATCACTGAGATATAACTATAGAAATAATGTAGGGGGCGCACTTGAGTCAAATGTTAGCCCACCATATCAATGTGTCCACAAGGGCTCACTGTTGATGCACAATAAATCTTGTACAGATCGGATAATGTATCACTGAGATATAACTGTAGTAATAATATAGGGGGCGCTATGGAGTAAAAATTTACACAACATTATCAATGTGTGTAGAAGTGCTCACTGATGAACCACACTAAATCTCGTGCAGATCGGATAATGTATCACTAAGATATAACTGTAGTAATAATATAGGGGGCGCTATGGAGTAAAAATTTACATACTATTATCAATGTGTGTCGAAGTGTTCACTGATAAAGCACAATAAATCTCGTGCAGATCGGATAATGTATCACTAAGATATAACTGTAGTAATAATATAGGGGGCGCTATGGAGTAAAACTTTACATACCATTATCAATGTGTGTCGAAGTGTTCACTGATAAAGCACAATAAATCTGGTTCAGATCGGATGATGTATCACTGAGATATAACTATAGACATAATGTAGGGGGCGCACTTGAGTCAAATGTTAGCCCACCATATCAATGTGTCCACAAGGGCTCACTGATGATGCACAATAAATCTGGTTCAGATCGGATGATGTATCACTGAGATATAACTATAGAAGTAATGTAGGGGGCGCACTTGAGTCAAATGTTAGCCCACCATATCAATGTGTCCACAAGGGCTCACTGATGATGCACAATAAATCTGGTTCAGATCGGATGATGTATCACTGAGATATAACTATAGAAATAATGTAGGGGGCGCACTTGAGTCAAATGTTAGCCCACCATATCAATGTGTCCACAAGGGCTCACTGATGATGCACAATAAATCTGGTTCAGATCGGATGATGTATCACTGAGATATAACTATAGAAATAATGTAGGGGGCGCACTTGAGTCAAATGTTAGCCCACCATATCAATGTGTCCACAAGGGCTCACTGATGATGCACAATAAATCTGGTTCAGATCGGATGATGTATCACTGAGATACAACAGTTTGAATAATCTAGGGGGCGCTATGGAGGCTATTTGCTAATTAGCATAAACACCTGTTCAAGGGGTGGGTAATGATCGATCATAATGATTTTGGTACTCCTCAGATCAAATCTGTGGAGTTTAGAACCAAACGTATGGTGACGGCGTTACGTCTTACTTCGCCACGTCACCACGCCCACTTGCTCCACCCAAAACGAACAGTGCTGGAAAGCTTGTTACACCAACATGTCTTCGGTGACTGGATACAATGTCACGCTGATTAGGTAACAGGGATCCGATATGGACCGTTCAACGTAAAACTTTACACTTCCTGTTGTCAGGGGGCGTGGCTTAAGTGATGTCATGATTTGACCATACAGTTTTGCAGGGGACCGGATGTGGGTCAATCACTGAAGGTTTGATGTATTAGACAGTTTTCGTGTAAGAGCTATAAGCGTTTCGTTTTTCATGGCGAGATGTCCAACATTGAGGTCTGGCCCCGCCCCTTCAGCATGCATGAAAACACACAGTTTTGATAACATTTGTTCCCCCGTGCCTTATGAAGAAACTGGCCAAGTTTGAACCAAATCGAGCGAAATTCATAGGAGGAGTTCGTTCAAATGCGGAGGCTGTAAACGGCCAAAAAGGGGTGAAAATTTGGTCATCGTTCCAAAATGGCCGCCTTACCATTTATCGTACAACATTGGTGCCAGAGGGTTTTCTGTGCATCTTGGTGAGTTGGACAAGTGTACCAAATTTCATGATTCTACGTCAAACTAAGGTCAATGCGGAGGGTATTTTGAATATTTCTAGGGGGCGCTCTTGAGCCGTTTCTGTAGCAATTTGCTAATTAGCATAAACACCTGTTCAAGGGGTGGGCAATGATCGATCATACTGATATTGGTACTCCTCGGATCAAATCTGTGGATTTTAGATCCAAACGTATGGTGATGGCGTTACGTCTTACTTCGCCATGTCGCCACGCCCACTTGCTCCACCCAAAACGAACAGTGCTGGAAAGCTTGTTACACCAACATGTCTTTAGTCACTGGACACAATGTCACGCTGATTAGGTAACACGGGTCCGATATGGACCTTTCAAAGTAAAACTTTACACTTCCTGTTGTCAGGGGGCGTGGCTTAAGTGATGTCATGATTTGACCATTCAGTAATGCAGGGGACCGGATGTGCGTCAATCACTGAAGGTTTGATGTATTAGACTCTTTTCGTGTAAGAGCTGTAAGCGTTTCGTTTTTCATGGCGAGATGTCCAACTTTGATGTCTGGCCCCGCCCCTTCAGCATTCATGAAAACGCACAATTTTGATATTGTTTGTTCCCCCGTGCCTTATGAAGAAACTGGCCAAGTTTGAACCAAATCGAGCGAAATCCCTAGGAGGAGTTCGTTCAAATGCGGAGGCTGTAAACGGCCAAAAAGGTGTAAAAATTTGGTCATCATTCCAAAATGGCCGCCTTACCATTTATCGTACAACGTTGGTGCCAGAGGGTTTTCTGTGCATCTTGGTGAGTTGGACAAGTGTACCAAATTTCACGATTCTACGTCAAACTAAGTCAATGCGGAGGGTATTTTGAAATTTTCTAGGGGGCGCTCTTGAGCCGTTTCTGTGGCGATTTTTGCCACGCCCCCAAAATATGTAATTTTTCACCAGTCCTGACGAGTCCGCCAAATTTGGTGAGTTTTCATATATGATAAAGCCCCCAAAAAGCCACTTAAAGAGGGACTAGAATAAAAATAATAATAATAAAAATAAAATAATTAAAGCCGCAAGCGGCGTTGAGGCCCTCGCAGCTTAGCGCCGCTCGGACCTTATTGAGGCGACCGCGCGAGCTCCAGCTCGTCCGCTCGGTCGCCATTTCGAAGTCTCTCGTGTCTACTCCGCACCAGGGGTGCACACGCACAATAAATCTGGTTCAGATCGGATGATGTATCACTTAGATATAACTATAGAAGTAATGTAGGGGGCGCACTTGAGTCAAATGTTAGCCCACCATATCAATGTGTCCACAAGGGCTCACTGATGATGATAAATAAATATGGTTCAGATCGGATGATGTATCACTGAGATATAACAGTTTGAATAATCTAGGGGGCGCTCTGGAGTCATATGTTAGCCCACCATATCAATGTGTCCACAAGGGCTCACTGATGATGCACAATAAATCTGGTTCAGATCGGATGATGTATCACTGAGATATAACTATAGAAATAATGTAGGGGGCGCACTTGAGTCAAATGTTAGCCCACCATATCAATGTGTCCACAAGAGCTCACTGATGATGCACAATAAATCTGGTTCAGATCGGATGATGTATCACTGAGATATAACTGTAGTAATAATATAGGGGGCGCTATGGAGTAAAAATTTACATACCATTATCAATGTGTGTCGAAGTGTTCACTGATAAAGCACAATAAATCTCGTGCAGATCGGATAATGTATCACTAAGATATAACTGTAGTAATAATACAGGGGGCGCTATGGAGTAAAAATTTACATATCATTATGAATGTGTGTAGAAGTGTTCACTGATGAATCATAATAAATCTCGTGCAGATCGGATAATGTATCACTAAGATATAACTGTAGTAATAATATAGGGGGCGCTATGGAGTAAAAAATTACATAACATTATCAATGTGTATAGAAGTGTTCACTGATGAATCACATTAAATCTCGTGCAGATCGGATAATGTATCACTAAGATATAACTGTAGTAATAATATAGGGGGCGCTATGGAGTAAAAATTTACATACCATTATGAATGTGTGTAGAAGTGTTCACTGATGAATCATAATAAATCTCGTGCAGATCGGATAATGTATCACTAAGATATAACTGTAGTAATAATATAGGGGGCGCTATGGAGTAAAAATTTACATACCATTATCAATGTGTATAGAAGTGTTCACTAATGAATCACATTAAATCTCGTGCAGATCGGATAATGTATCACTAAGATATAACTGTAGTAATAATATAGGGGGCGCTATGGAGTAAAAATTTACATACCATTATCAATGTGTGTCGAAGTGTTCACTGATAAAGCACAATAAATCTCGTGCAGATCGGATAATGTATCACTAAGATATAACTGTAGTAATAATACAGGGGGCGCTATGGAGTAAAAATTTACATACCATTATGAATGTGTGTAGAAGCGTTCACTGATGAATCATAATAAATCTCGTGCAGATTGGATAATGTATCACTAAGATATAACTGTAGTAATAATATAGGGGGCGCTATGGAGTAAAAAATTACATAACATTATCAATGTGTGTCGAAGTGTTCACTGATAAAGCATAATAAATCTCGTGCAGATCGGATGATGTATCACTGAGATATAACTATAGAAATAATGTAGGGGGCGCACTTGAGTCAAATGTTAGCCCACCATATCAATGTGTCCACAAGGGCTCACTGATGATGCACAATAAATCTGGTTCAGATCGGATGATGTATCACTGAGATACAACAGTTTGAATAATCTAGGGGGCGCTATGGAGGCTATTTGCTAATTAGCATAAACACCTGTTCAAGGGGTGGGTAATGATCGATCATAATGATTTTGGTACTCCTCAGATCAAATCTGTGGAGTTTAGAACCAAACGTATGGTGACGGCGTTACGTCTTACTTCGCCACGTCACCACGCCCACTTGCTCCACCCAAAACGAACAGTGCTGGAAAGCTTGTTACACCAACATGTCTTCGGTGACTGGATACAATGTCACGCTGATTAGGTAACAGGGGTCCGATATGGACCGTTCAACGTAAAACTTTACACTTCCTGTTGTCAGGGGGCGTGGCTTAAGTGATGTCATGATTTGACCATACAGTTTTGCAGGGGACCGGATGTGGGTCAATCACTGAAGGTTTGATGTATTAGACAGTTTTCGTGTAAGAGCTGTAAGCGTTTCGTTTTTCATGGCGAGATGTCCAACTTTGAGGTCTGGCCCCGCCCCTTCAGCATGCATGAAAACGCACAGTTTTGATAACATTTGTTCCCCCGTGCCTTATAAAGAAACTGGCCAAGTTTGAATCAAATCGAGCGAAATCCCTAGGAGGAGTTCGTTGAAATGCAGAGGCTGTAAACGGCCAAAAAGGGGTGAAAATTTGGTCATCGTTCCAAAATGGCCGCCTTACCATTTATCGTACAACATTGGTGCCAGAGGGTTTTCTGTGCATCTTGGTGAGTTGGACAAGTGTACCAAATTTCATGATTCTACGTCAAACTAAGGTCAATGCGGAGGGTATTTTGAATATTTCTAGGGGGCGCTCTTGAGCCGTTTCTGTAGCGATTTGCTAATTAGCATAAACACCTGTTCAAGGGGTGGGCAATGATCGATCATACTGATTTTGGTACTCCTCGGATCAAATCTGTGGATTTTAGAACCAAACGTATGGTGATGGCGTTATGTCTTACTTCGCCACGTCGCCACGCCCACATGCTCCACCAAAAACGAACAGTATTGGAATGCTTGTTACACCAACATGTCTTCGGTCACTGGACACAATGCCACGCTGATTAGGTAACAGGGGTCCGATATGGACCGTTCAACGTAAAACTTTACACTTCCTGTTGTCAGGGGGCGTGGCTTAAGTGATGTCATGATTTGACCATACAGTTTTGCGGGGGACCGGATGTGGGTCAATAACTGAAGGTTTGATGTATTAGACTTTTTTCGTGTAAGAGCTGTAAGCGTTTCGTTTTTCATGGCGAGATGTCCAACTTTGACGTCTGGCCCCGCCCCTTCAGCATTCATGAAAACGCACAATTTTGATATCGTTTGTTCCCCCGTGCCTTATGAAGAAACTGGCCAAGTTTGAACCAAATCGAGCGAAATTCATAGGAGGAGTTCGTTCAAATGCGGAGGCTGTAAACGGCCAAAAAGGGGTGAAAATTTGGTCATCGTTCCAAAATGGCCGCCTTACCATTTATTGTACAACATTGGTGCCAGAGGGTTTTCTGTGCATCTTGGTGAGTTGGACAAGTGTACCAAATTTCATGATTCTACGTCAAACTAAGGTCAATGCGAAGGGTATTTTGAAAATTTCTAGGGGGCGCTCTTGAGCCGTTTCTGTGGCGATTTTTGCCACGCCCCCAAAATACGTAATTTTTCACCAGTCCTGACGAGTCCGCCAAATTTGGTGAGTTTTCGTATATGATAAAGCCTCCAAAAGGTCACTTCTTTGGGGGGAAGAAAAATAATAAAAAAAAAAAAATAATAATAAACACTACAATTACAATAGGTCCTTGCAGCGCTTCGCTGCTTCGGGCCTAATAAAATAATAAACACTACAATTACAATAGGTCCTTGCAGCGCTTCGCTGCTTCGGGCCTAATTAAAGCTGCAAGCAGCATTGAGGCCCTCGCAGCTTAGCGCCGCTCGGACCTTATTGAGGCGACCGCGCGAGCTCCAGCTCGTCCGCTCGGTCGCCATTTCGAAGTCTCTCGTGTCTACTCCGCACCAGGGGTGCACACGCACAATAAATCTGGTTCAGATTGGATGATGTCTCACTGAGATATAACAGTTTGAATAATCTAGGGGGTGCTCTGGAGTCAAATGTTAGCCCACCATATCAATGTGTCCACAAGGTCTCAATGATGATGCACAATAAATCTCGTTCAGATCGGCTAATGAATCACTGAGATATAACTATATACATGATGTAGGGGGCGCACTTGAGTCAAATGTTAGCCCACCATATCAATGTGTCCACAAGGACTCACTGATGATGCACAATAAATCTGGTTCAGATCGGATGATGTATCACTGAGATATAACTATAGACATAATGTAGGGGGCGCAATGGAGTCAAAATTTACATACCATTATCAATGTGTGTAGAAATGTTCACTGATGAATCATAATAAATCTCGTGCAGATCGGATAATGTATCACTAAGGTATAACTGTAGTAATAATATAGGGGGCGCTATGGAGTAAAAATGTACATACCATTATCAATGTGTGTCGAAGTGTCCACTGATAAAGCACAATAAATCTCGTGCAGATTGGATAATGTATCACTGAGTTATAACTGTAGTAATAATATAGGGGGCGCTATGGAGTAAAAATTTACATACCATTATCAATGTGTATAGAAGTGTTCACTGATGAATCACAATAAATCTCGTGCAGATCGGATAATGTATCACTAAGATATAACTGTAGTAATAATATAGGGGGCGCTATGGAGTAAAAATTTACATACCATTATCAATGTGTGTCGAAGTGTTCACTGATAAAGCACAATAAATCTCGTGCAGATCGGATAATGTATCACTAAGATATAACTGTAGTAATAATACAGGGGGCGCTATGGAGTAAAAATTTACATACCATTATCAATGTGTGTAGAAGTGTTCACTGATGAATCATAATAAATCTCGTGCAGATCGGATAATGTATCACTAAGATATAACTGTAGTAATAATATAGGGGGCGCTATGGAGTAAAAATTTACATAACATTATCAATGTGTGTCGAAGTGTTCACTGATAAAGCATAATAAATCTTGTGCAGATCGGATAATGTATCACTAAGATATAACTGTAGTAATAATATAGGGGGCGCTATGGAGTAAAAATTTACATAACATTATCAATGTGTCCACAAGGGCTCACTGATGATGCACAATAAATCTGGTTCAGATTGGATGATGTATCACTGAGATATAACAGTTTGAATAATCTAGGGGGCGCTCTGGAGTCATATGTTAGCCCACCATATCAATGTGTCCACAAGGGCTCACTGATGATGCACAATAAATCTGGTTCAGATCGGATGATGTATCACTGAGATATAACTATAGAAATAATGTAGGGGGCGCACTTGAGTCAAATGTTAGCCCACCATATCAATGTGTCCACAAGGGCTCACTGATGATGCACAATAAATCTGGTTCAGATCGGATGATGTATCACTGAGATATAACTATAGAAATAATGTAGGGGGCGCACTTGAGTCAAATGTTAGCCCACCATATCAATGTGTCCACAAGGGCTCACTGATGATGCACAATAAATCTGGTTCAGATCGGATGATGTATCACTGAGATACAACAGTTTGAATAATCTAGGGGGCGCTATGGAGGCTATTTGCTAATTAGCATAAACACCTGTTCAAGGGGTGGGTAATGATCGATCATAATGATTTTGGTACTCCTCAGATCAAATCTGTGGAGTTTAGAACCAAACGTATGGTGACGGCGTTACGTCTTACTTCGCCACGTCACC
>JBBPBX010104978.1:0-11652 GCA_038048925.1 Garcialebias charrua
TATATATATATATATATAATAAACTTTATTTGTATAGCACCTTCCTACAATGCCTTGCATTGACCAAGGTGCTTAACAGGATAATGTGTGTGTATGTGTGTGTGTGTGTGTGTGTGTGTTAAAAAAAGTTCTGCAACATGTTTCAAGCAGCCTAAAACAATATGAATACGCTTTTTGATCTTCCTGGTATCAAAATGATTGGGAACCAGCAACAAAGCAGAAGCAGATACATATATATTTTTTAAAAATCTGATTTGAACCCAAAACGTTTACAAGTCTGCACCTGCAGTCTTTCTCCAGGCCCTTGGACTCGTCGGTGCAGTAGAAAAACTTGCCCTTGAAGAGCTGCACGGCGATAACAGCAAAGATGAACATGAAGAGCATGTAGACGATGAGGATGTTCAGGACGTTCTTCAGAGAGTTTACGACACAGTCAAACACAGCCTGCAGAAAAGCAAAACGCACAGTGAGGTGTTTTCATCTATTTTTTTTATAATAACAAACTGATTGAAGTTTAAAAAAATGTGTTTCTAGTTGAAAAGGTCTACTGAAGTTCAGAAAGAGAGGAAATGCACTTTTATTATCTAAATCTTCCCTAATTTTTGCTTAAAATGTAGCTGAAATAAAACAACTGTTTACAGACTCAGTAACTCATCTGTGATCTGTTCTGCATTTGGAATAAGGCTAAGATCATTTTAATCTAAAACAAAACAGTTTACTATTATTTTCATTAATGTTTTACTATTTTCTTCACTTGCTCTCATGCAAGGATGCCGAACATGTTTATATAATTGGAACCATGATAGCGTTTCTGCTTTTTGGCACCGGTGGATACCTATGTTATCAGCTATCAAAGAAGACGGCGGCAGCAGTTTCGGCCATGGCAAAGCTGCCGACCCTGTCTGCAGGTTTGGTCCGTGCTTTGAGTACTCAAAATCAGCTGATTTATGAGCAAAACTGTAAGACGGAAGCAATTTGTGAGAATCACAGGCCACATGGCTTCTGAGACTCACCAGCATGTTTGGGACAACCTTGGAGGAGATAATAAGCATGGACCAGTGGAATGCCCACAAATCTGGTCATTTTGGATCAAAAGTACCAGCAGAACTCAAGGCTGACGAGAAATAACAGTCTGCTTGAAAAACCAAAAAACAAAAACAGTGGTGGCTTATCTGAATCTGACTTCCCCTGGCTTCAAAGCAGGCTGATATNTATATATATATATGTGTGTTGAATAAAAAAGTTTTGCGACATGTTTCCAGCAGCCTAAAACAATATGAATAAGCTTTTTTGATCTTCTTGGTATCAAAATGATTGGGAACCAGCAACAAAGCAGAAGCAGATACATATATATTTTTTAAAAATCTGATTTGAACCCAAAACGTTTACAAGTCTGCACCTGCAGTCTTTCTCCAGGCCCTTGGACTCGTCGGTGCAGTAGAAAAACTTGCCCTTGAAGAGCTGCACGGCGATAACAGCAAAGATGAACATGAAGAGCATGTAGACGATGAGGATGTTCAGGACGTTCTTCAGAGAGTTTACGACACAGTCAAACACAGCCTGCAGAAAAGCAAAACGCACAGTGAGGTGTTTTCATCTATTTTTTTAGAATAACAAACTGATTCAAGTTAAAAAAAAGTGTTTCTAGTTGAAAACGTCTACTGAAGTTCAGAGAGGAAATTCAATTTTATAATCTAAAATCTTTCAAGAATCAAGAATCAAGAAGGTTTATTAACATTGCATCAATTTTCACCAATTACAACGTAAGTATGTAGTTGCAAGCATCCAGAAGAGAGAATGAGTGCAAAAGCTGCAGCAAAACAAAGCACACAACATGTTTTATCAACACACGATATGTTTTATCAACACACGACATGTTTATTCAACACACGATATGCTCTTAGCGCGGCCAGGCCCAATCTGTCCCCAGATGAAGGTCAAAAGCAGGAAAAACAATTTTTGCTTAAAATGTAGCTGAAATAAAACAACTGTTTACAGACTCAGTAACTCATCTGTGATCTGTTCTGCATTTGGAATAAGGCTAAGATCATTTTAATCTAAAACAAAACAGTTTACTATTATTTTCATTAATGTTTTACTATTTTCCTCGCTCGCTCTCATGCAAGACGGACACCTTTCTTCCCTCTCCCGTCCTCCTCCTGCTTTTTTGCTCCGTCTTGTGTATCAGAGCTCCTATTATTACATCTTCTGAATCGTAAACTATTGTCATGTATTTGGTCAGCTGGACTTTCAACGCAATCAACAAAATCTTTTCAACAAAGCGACAGGGTCCTGGAGAACCCTCATGCCCCGCTGAGACTCACACGGCAGGATACATCATGGATCCGTGGGGAGTTTGGAAACTGATGTGCCTTTACGTAGTGTCTCAGAAGGACGCCGAAGATGTTTTTATAATTGGAACCATGATAGCTGGGTTTCTGCTTTTTGGCACCGGTGGATACCTATGTTATCGGCTATCAAAGAAGACGGCGGCAGCAGTTTTGGCCATGGCAAAGCTGCCGACCCTGTCTGCAGGTTTGGTTCATGCTTTGAGTACTCAAAATCAGCTGATTTATGAGCAAAACTGTAAGACGGAAGCAATTTGTGAGAATCACAGGCCACGTGAGGCTTCTGGGACTCACCAGCATGTTTGGGACGACCTTGGAGTAGATAATAAGCATGGACCAGTGGAATGCCCACAAATCTGGTCATTTTGGATCAAAAGTACCAGCAGAACTCAAGGCTGACGAGAAATAACAGTCTGCTTGAAAAAAAAATAAAAAAAAAAAAAATAAACCAATAGTGGCTTATCTGAATCTGACTTCCCTGTCTGGCCTCAAAGCAGGCTGACATCAAATTTNAATGCCCACAAATCTGACAATTTTGGGATTGAAAGTACCAGCAGGACTCAAGGCTGACAAGAAAGAAAAAAAAACAGTTTGCCTGAAAACATAACCAGTTGTAGCTTATCTGAATCTGACCCCCGGGTTGGCCTCGAAACAGGCCGACTATCAAATTTCTTCTGCAATATGTGTAAACTAAGGAAAAGCTCTGTCTAACAACCCCCCACCCCCAAGAACTTCTGTGAAGGCTTATCAAAGTTGTACCAGCAGACGCCAACATCGTATCAGGACTATGGTCTATCTGGAAGTGCTTCAAGGACAAATCTTACCGTCTTGTTGTCCAATGCATGTAATGTGTCTATAAATGTGCTGCTGGTAGAGTTTTTTGATGTCTTAAATCATGTCCTGATAAGGACAAGATATGAGGAGATTTTTTTTTTGTAACACCACTATCCTCTCCTTATGGCCTTTCCCCTATTCTATCTAAAAGGATAAGAGGTTGTGCTCTTAGGAGCAGCAGTAACGTGCACTTTGCCCATCTTTTGGACGACTATACGAACAATCTCACTGTATATCGGAACAATGATAATAAAACTTATTCAGATTCTATTAGCAGCTATTTATTTCCAGTTTAAAGTGTCCATATTCCCAAAAGTCAATAACAAATTATGCATTTTGGTTTTAGAAAGATCATTTAGAATTGTTTGTTTAACTAAAATCCCTATAGAATACAAAATATAACTTTTAGTTTTCTTTCTCTCTGATCTCATCTACTTTTGCTTTTGTTAGTTTTGCACATTCTGAGGTTGAATTTGGATTTTAGGCTAGCCTTCTTTTTTTTTTTACTTCTACTTTTTAAATTATGTTTGAGCTTTTAACAAAGCTGGTAATGGAGTGGTTTTGGAGCAAAATGTGGTGAGAAGGTGTTCCTGTTGGCTTTAATGTGTTTGAAAGGTGCTCCAAATGTTAATGAGTCATCCGTGCACCACTGAACCGGATACCGTGGATGACTAAAGGCAAACCTTTCTGGTAAATTCTGCTAAGCATTTCCTTTCCCTCAAAACAACCATTGGCGAACCCCGTTAAGGCAGGATTGTCGTCCACCTGTCACTGTTTTCAGCAGCATGTCTCCCAGCTTGTGTCGTGATATCTGCTTTGAATGAAGTGCTTTCTTGATCTACCCAGACGTGTAATCTAACCAATGAACTGGCTGCTCCATCAAGGTTTTCTTCTGCTCCACAGTGAGGGCTGATTATATTTTCTACCAGCCTGTCTGTCTGTCCAAGTATCCATGAAGAGTTGTGTTTCAAGCATCTGTCTGCCAACGCTGATCTGCTTCAGTCATTTCTCTTCTACTACTCCCTTCAGATCTTGTCTTTGGTCAGATTAATTACTTTCGGACGATCAGTTTCCTTCCTGCACCAGAGGGAAGCTGCCATTTCAATGTTTCACAAACAAGAGCATGCATACAGCACATTATACCCCAGCTGATACACTATTATACAGCATTACAATAATCTATACAGCAATGACATGAACAAGCAAGGACCTTGTTTTAACTTTGATTTGTGACCTTGACTTTGAAGCTGGGGTGATGAAAAGTGTACCCGGCACTCTTGTCTGTTGATGATACTCGTGCAGAGGAAGTTTTGTTAAATTATCTTGAGGGAATCAAAAGTTGTGGGCGGGATAAGAGAAGGTTTACGGACGTTCGAGACTGCATCAAAATATGTCCGCCTTCAAAAGGGTGTATAAAAACTCAAATATAAAAAAAATAAAAATAAACACACACAAGTAGAACATTTCCTATATTTCCGATACTTAAACATAATGACTGCAATGTCATGAAGACAGGTCAAAACAAAAAATCCAAGAAGAAACAAAATCCTCTTTTTTTCGTCTATACACGTCTGTTTTCAATAAATACCATAAATGACGGTCTATTGCGCACCAGACTATAAGCCGCACACACTAAATAAAAATAAATAAAAACACTATTTTGTAGATAAACAAGCCGTGCTTGTGTATAAGCCTCGGTTGTTCATGTTGTTACGAGTGGCAGCACACAGCTACTGAGAGAAATATACAGCTCTTGTTGTAGATCAAGAATCAACCACCAGATGGCGTTTCATAGACATTAATTAATAAAATATGCTGGTGAAGATTCTCAGTCGTCCAGGACATGATGAAATCAAAAAAGGCGTTCAATACAGGATCAACTGGACTTTATTTGTTGCAGAAAACGTTTCGACTTCTGTCCAGAAGTCTTTTTCAATTCTGAATGGAAGCTGTGAGAACGAGAAGTTTTATACAGGCTTACAAGTCACGCACCAACATATGAAATTGGAAACTGAAAAAACACCACAAATTAACTAACATGCCCATTCTATTTAAATTGACAAAACGACACATCCCAGCTTAAAAGGGGGTTTGTAACACATACATGTAAATTGAAAGATCACACCTAACAGTAGGAGGTTCCCTTGAGGTCTCTGTTAGAAGACACAAAACTGTATGTAAATTGACAAACAACACCTCCCAAACAACAAAAGAGGCTGCTCAGAGAACTTTGTTAGTCTAATTTACAGACAAGGCATCCCTGCTCCCATCCGGTGTAAAACGTTTCGGAATCAAATCCAAAACTGAGTTATAGGTCTTAGACAGTTGAAATCTCAGACCTCCTCCTCTGTTAAGAGAAGGTTTTTCTCTCTTAACATACACAGCTTCCTTTACCCCCCTCTCAAACCATCTGTGTTCTCGGTCCAAAATTTGAACATTCTGGTCCTCAAATGAGTGACCCTTGTCCGTGAGGTGAAGGTGAACAGCTGAGTTTTGTCCAGAGGAGGTTGCTCTCCTATGTTGAGACATTCTTTTGTGGATAGGTTGTTTCGTTTCTCCGATGTAACGGTCTGAGCAGACTTCGCTGCATTTATGCAGTCCATGCAGCGAAGTCTGCTCAGACCGTTACATCGGAGAAACGAAACAACCTATCCACAAAAGAATGTCTCAACATAGGAGAGCAACCTCCTCTGGACAAAACTCAGCTGTTCACCTTCACCTCACGGACAAGGGTCACTCATTTGAGGACCAGAATGTTCAAATTTTGGACCGAGAACACAGATGGTTTGAGAGGGGGGTAAAGGAAGCTGTGTATGTTAAGAGAGAAAAACCTTCTCTTAACAGAGGAGGAGGTCTGAGATTTCAACTGTCTAAGACCTATAACTCAGTTTTGGATTTGATTCCGAAACGTTTTACACCGGATGGGAGCAGGGATGCCTTGTCTGTAAATTAGACTAACAAAGTTCTCTGAGCAGCCTCTTTTGTTGTTTGGGAGGTGTTGTTTGTCAATTTACATACAGTTTTGTGTCTTCTAACAGAGACCTCAAGGGAACCTCCTACTGTTAGGTGTGATCTTTCAATTTACATGTATGTGTTACAAACCCCCTTTTAAGCTGGGATGTGTCGTTTTGTCAATTTAAATAGAATGGGCATGTTAGTTAATTTGTGGTGTTTTTTCAGTTTCCAATTTCATATGTTGGTGCGTGACTTGTAAGCCTGTATAAAACTTCTCGTTCTCACAGCTTCCATTCAGAATTGAAAAAGACTTCTGGACAGAAGTCGAAACGTTTTCTGCAACAAATAAAGTCCAGTTGATCCTGTATTGAACGCCTTTTTTGATTTTAATTAATAAAACTTTATTTAGACAAGCAGTCTGATCAATGCACGTCTCTCTTGGGGGGGTAGGTCCTCGAGACTCAATGACAGTACCTCATTGGTTCCTTGTGGTTGAGTGCTGGTCACATGTACAATATCACATATCTGGACAAATATCACATTGCTTTTTTGTGACTACAGTAGTCTGTTATTCTTAGCCTATGTAGTTTATGTGTTCATTACGTGTTAGTCCATTCACTAGTGTACAGTAGAGGTGGGTGATATGGCTAAAATATAATATGATATTTCAGAGCATTCTGATGATAACAATAAATTTGTGATATAACAAAAAAACAGAAATCAGTTATTTATTTTACAAAATTAACTTAACATGTTGTTTTGCAGTATTATATAAAAACAAAAAACAAAAACAAGGGTTAATTTAACTGAAATAGCTTTATTTAGTAACATATTCAGTCTCAAAATATAAAAATAAAAATGATTCTTCTGTTATTTAGATTGAAAAAGTCTGCACAAAATATAGATCAACAAAATCCACCACAAACTAAAGTGCAGTTGCAGTTTCCCAAAATAACTAAATAAAATGAAGCTTAAGATCTGTTGAGCATAAATGTAACGTACAACAAAATATATGTTGCTTTTAAATGAGCTATGACTTCCAGAACTTGTAACAAGGTGATCAGCTGACCCTGAAGCTTGTTGGTGTTTCTTCTGTTCCTGCAGGAATGATTGATTTCTCTGATGCTCTGTCTTTCATCACCTGCCTCTGGTCTTGCTCCATGGGCCGACTGTGGAACTCAAGAGACACAGCTGAGATGAACGTGTTTGTACCGGCAGTTTAGAGCAGGGGACACAGCTGAGCCGCGCGTTGTTTGTTTTTATTGCGCGCAGCTAATTAGCGTTACGTCTGTACAGACAGGTGAAGGAGGGGTGCGCAGTTCGGTTCGGTAGTTCGGCGCGCTCGGTTCCGTTAACGGGGCAGGGCACCCCGCTTGTATAATGGTAGAGAAAACACTGACGTATTTACGTCATGAAATTAGCATAACGATATAATTTATTTTCCTGAGCAAGCTCTTTTTTTTATCAGTATTATCATGAACGATATGATATGGCCCAGCCCTAGCATACAGTAAGCATAAGGGAGATAGGTGCTTGTCACGTATACCGTGGTGTGACAAAGCTAAATGTTTTTGGTGGCAGGAAGCTTGTTAGCCCATATATGTACTGTACTGTATATATAATTTATTTACAGATATATTTTTAATCCATAAATAAGCAGTGGCATTGTATAAGCCATGGTGTTCAAAAATGTGTGAAAAGAGTACGAGCTTAAACAGCTGCAATTACAGTAACTTGAGTCTTGAGTACGGTATACAACTTTGTGATCCAAAAGGAAAAGTGACCTGGGTAGAGGTGCAGATCGCCTCCCTACCGTGTAACTGTGATTAGGTAAAGATGTACATTTTTAGTAGACGAGTGTCGGGCTGGATTACCTTCAGTTTAGGCAGCCGTTTGATGGTCTTGAGCGGCCGCAGGACTCTGAGGACTCGTAGGGACTTGATGGTGTTGATGTCCTTTCCCTTGGTTCCTCTGTGCAGATGGAGAGCAGTTAGTTTGGGTCATGTACTGACTGAAGTACACCAGGTAAACCAGGGATTCCAGTCTGTGTTCTGTTAGTGGGGTTCATGCATGGAGTGGATGGATTTATTAAACATGCAACAGTATTTGTTCATTTATTTCCCGTCTTTCTTACATTCTACCTTCCTTCTCTGTACTTTGTTTTCTGACGTCATTTATTTTGGTTATTCCGCCTTCACTGGGTTATTCTTTTCCATCCTGGTCTTTTGTTTCCATTGTTGTATTCCCAAACCACCTTTTTTGTCTTCACATTCCTTAATAATCTCACCTCTCATTTACTTTCTTATTATTTATATAATTTTCCTTACAACAAGATGACAGTTTTAGTTTATTTTTAATTTTATTTAACCTTTTACTGTTATTTCTCAACAGAAACAATTAATCACAAGATGTTTGGCTCAACAATTCAGTCAAAACTAAACAAATTTTCCAGGTAAAACTTCAATAAAACAAATTTTTTGTATATTTCTTCCACTTTTGTGCTGCTTATCCGAGCACTGATTTCTCCATAAATATCCAAGAATGTTTGCGTTTATAAACACAAACATTTTGTAGTTTTCACAGGAAACGAACAAAGAATCTGCCTCTGGTTTGGGAAGCAGATTATTTGCAGGAACCACTCACGTTACAGGAAACACTTTGTGTTTTAACTGGTTACTGTGGAGCACGGGGGGTTCCCAGCAAGCTGTTGTACTAATAGCATACAAATTAAAGCCATATTTCAGTCCTTTAAAGCGCAATCAATACATATATGTTTATAATTCATTGATAAATTGGTGAAAAGTGACTGAGTGATGTTTATATAAGCCAAATATCTAAAGAATAAGGACACAAGCAAATATAAAGTGCTGCAGCAGCAATGCACTGTATGACAAAGGCTGCTTGCAAAGCTAATAATTCATTAAAAGATAAAAATGATGAATCTATAAAGCTTAAGCAAACATCAGAAGAGCACGAGGGCCTTTATTTAATTTGTTAGAGTGCACCCATCTCTGTAGAGAAGTACAAAATGAATTTAAATCTGCTGCTCACCAAGAGACAAACGAGAGTTCAGTCAGGATCTCATAACGGTACTTTCAGTGGACCGCTGTCTCTTCTGCAGCTTTTAAAGATGTAAAATGAGGTGAAACGGTCTTTAGATGCTCCAACAACTGAGAGTTCTGCCTAGGCCTGTCACAATAACAAATTTTGCTGGGCAATTAATTGTCTCAAAAATTAATGGGACAATAATATTGTTTGAAAATTGGCAATAATTAGTAATTAGTGTAAAATTTAAGAAGAAATGTTGATTAATTTGTTTTGTGTGTAGTACCTTTTTTGAGCACCGGATGGCAGTACAAGACTGAACCGAAGGATGGATAGTGAGGGAGCGAGCACCGTGTCTCTTTAAGAAAAATGGGAGGGAGGCCGTGACATGGGCTGTCTCTCTTCGGTTCTCAAAATGGCGGACGCTCGGTGTGGTTTGAGCTCTTTAGCATTATTCACACAAAGCTTTTAATTAAAAATCAGTAAACAAGTTTTCAACTTCTTTTTGCAGAGAAAAACAACTTTTACACGAAGGCACGAGTTTCAACCGTGAATTTTGAAGCTTCGACAAGACGGAGTCCCCCCACCCTGATGTCAGCCTGTTAGCTTAGCTTGTAACTTAACTTCTCAGTTAAACTTCTTTTAACAATCCAAATACGTGATTTTGGATTATTAAAACAGATTTTAAAGAGAAAAGAGAAAGGGAGGAGTCAGTGAAGAGCACCGGAGTTGAGCCTTTTGTCATCCAGTGTCTTCAGTAGAAAGAGACACGAAGAAATTATACAGCTGATAAATGAAAACGAGGTTGATAATTTCCATTTATCATGCAATAAATCGATTTAATGTTTATCGTGACAGGCCTAGTTCTGCCCCAAACAGATTTATACCCAGAGAAGAGATAATTATAGAATATATTTCATGTGAAAATACAGCGAGAAAGTTGAGCATCAAATGTCTCAAAGGCTGAACTTGGCTGAATAAGCTAAAACTTAGGTAACAAAAAGCTAATTAGAAGCTAAAGGTGTCAAATTAGTTAAATACGAAAATAGCTAAAAACTATTTAAGCGCTGAACGTAGCAAAAAACACTAGCTTGAAGATGAAGGTAGCAAAACTAGATAGCTAAAAGTGTGAGCGCTGAATGTCTTGATTGGAATGTGCTGAAGAAGCTAAAACTGTATTATAGCTAAAAGAAGAACATTCAGAAAATGTAGCAAAAAGATAGCTAAAATTAGATAAACGTACATTAACCTCCTAAGACCTGGCATCCACATATGCAAGAGTTCAGGTTTTACGAGGGTAAAGGTAGTGAAACATTAGTTAAAAGTAGTGAACTGGTAGTTAGAAGCTAAAAAAGCAGAAAGCTAGTTAAAACATAAAGGTGAAAAAAATACTAGCAGAAATGTCAGAAATTAAATAAAAGCAAAATGTTGCAAATGGCTAGTTAAAAAGGTACAAATATCAAAATGCTATCTTAAAATATCAAAATGCTTGCCAAAAGTAGCAATAGCTAGCTAAAGTAGCAATGGTCTAGTAGCAACCTGAAGTAGCAAAAGGTTAACTAAAATGTAAAAGTAGAATAAAGTTAGCTACTGTAATTGTAACAAAAAGCTAGCTAGAAACCTAAACTAGAAAAAGGCCCACTGGACACTAAATGTGAAAAGTAGTAATATCCTAGCTGGGAGCTAAATGCACCAAAAAGCTAAAAGTAGCTAAAATAATTAGCCTTACTGATTACGGTATGAGCACAAAAGTGACTGCTTTATGTTGTTATTCCTACAAGCTGATCATGATTTGGCTAACAACATTTTGCAAAGTAACGTCAGTCATTAACTTCCTGTTTTTAAAGATATAACATGAGAAAAAAAAACTGCTGGATTCACAAACAATTAGCTCCAATCACTTTCTCGAGAAGCTATTTTAAAATATTGCCAAACAAACTCTCGTTAAAGACGCCTGATTTGTTGAAGCCTTAAAGTCCCGACAAACAAAATTAAAAAGCACCTGAAGAGTGAAGTTCTGGTCATCGCTGAGCGGATTAAAAACAAAAGCGCTAAAAATAGTTTTATGTGTAATGATGGAAGAAGAAAATATGCTTAAATGTAAAGAATTATGGGAAATATCTGGGCTTGGAGCATTTAAAACCCTAAAGTGAACAGCATGCGGCGCTCATGCTTCAATAACTTGAATACCCTAACATGCAGAGTCTGGTCCAGTCCTGCTGTTCGAGGACCCTCACCACACTCAGAAGGCAAAGAGTCTCCAAATGGCTTTTAGAAGAGCTTTCAGGAGGACAAACAACCATTAATTATAGAGCTCATCTATATCTAGATGTTTTGAAGTAGCTTCTGATGGACAAACAGTTTATTTCTGACAAAACTGCTCAAACTGAGGTCCTTCAAAAAGCTATCTGAAACAGGTAAAACAATGATTGTTCACAACCTTGCCACAAAACCTCATCTTAAGTGTTTA
>JBBPBX010104979.1:0-11651 GCA_038048925.1 Garcialebias charrua
ACACAGCCCCGAGCCCTTTCTCACATGCGTCAGTATGTAAAACAAAGGGCAGTTCGAAGTCGGGGTAGGCAAGCACAGGTGGGTCGGACAGAGTGTCAATGAGCTGCCTCAGGATGTGGTCGTGCTCACCTGTCCAGCTGATAGGAGCCCTTGAGGGCAGCTGAGCACTTCGGGTTTTCTTGGGCTTGGTCTGAGTGTTTTCAGGACTCCCTTTGACTTGTAGGAGGCTGTACAAAGGTTTAGCAATCCTGGAAAAATCTTGAATGTAGGCCCGATAATAACTTAAAAACCCAAGCAGTTTTCTTAACTCACCCACGTTCGTTGGCGTCTTCTGACTGAGTGACTTGACAGCTTCATAGTCCTTTGGATCGATTCGGACCCCCTTTTCTGAAACCAGCCTACCCACATATCTGACCTCTGCTTTGAACAGTTCACATTTGGTTGGGCGAAGCTTAACCCCATGTTGCTGAAGGGCTCTGAGGACCTTGCGCAGCGCCTCAACATGTTCAGTGAACCCCTTTGAATAGCAAAGGATGTCATCCAGATATGGAATGCAACAATCATCACGCAGGGTGTCTAGCATTTCTTCCATACTGCGTTGAAAAGCGGCGGGGGCATTACTGAGACCAAAAGGAATCCTTACCCACTCATATAGCCCCCAGGGTGAGACAAAGGCAGTCATATGGCGTGAACCCTCAGCCATATACCCCTGGTGGTAAGCTTTACCTTGGTCCAGAATGCTGAACCAGCTGTGGCCGCCCAGCGTGTCCAGGAGGTCCCGGATGCGCGGAAGCGGGTGGCGGTCAGGCACGGTCTTCTGATTCAACTGTCTGTAGTCAATGCAAAGTCTTAGCGTGCCATCCCGTTTCCTCACACACACTACAGGCGCAGCAAAGGGTGATTTCGACTTGACTATCCAGCCTTTGGCCAGTAAGTCCTGGATGTATTCTTTCACCTCTTTGTATAATGGCTTGGGGATGGACGTGTATGTGCGTTGGACTGGGATGTCGTCTGTCAGGTTAATGGTCATGTTCAAACTCGGAATATTTCCAATGTCTCCATCATCTCGGGCAAAAGCATTTGATTCCTCAAATAACATTTGCTCTACTTCCTTTTGTTGTTCTGGTGTTAGGTGACTAATATCCACTGGAGGGTGCCAGTGGGCAGTATTAGATGGCTCTTGGTCTTGACTAGACTTGCTCACAGAGCCAACAATACAGGTGGAGACTGGTGCTGTTTCACAAGGGGTCTTGGGTTGGTCAGTCTCAACTATTTTTGCAATAGGTTCAATAGAACCCAAAACTGTTGAACTAGGTAGTGTCACACTCCGGCTGGAATAATTTGACACCTGTACTTTAATATACGGCCTCTCTGTCTTTTCTATCTGTAAGAGTCCCGCTCCAACACTAAGCTGTTCAAGGTGGACATTATCTAGTACTGGTTCAAACAACACAAGTGACTCTGTTGAGCTAATACTGTCTGGGACTCTACACTTAATGTAAGCCACCTGATTAGGATAGACTATTCCCCCTTTGAAACCTACTTTTACAGTAGCTGGCTCATGTATAGGATGTTCTTTAGCCTGGATGAAACTTACTAGGGTGCTTACAGTAGAAATGTCAGTCCCCATGGCTCTACCAATAAGCTCAATAAGTTTGTAGTTTCCCCCATTGTCTTTAATGAACTCGTGGATTACATTAAAGCCTACTATGGGTCTCTCGATCTTAAGGCGGCTCACAAGGAAGGGTACACGTATCGATAGGCCTGGGTCATTGTTGCCTTCAAGGTTGACTACAACTTCCACCCATCCATCATAAGGTACTGAGTCCCCCGTGACTGCCTTCACATTAAGTTCATCATCCATCAGTTCACTTAAGGATCTAATCTGTTGTCCGGGTAAGTATCTATTTAGCCATGCCTGATCTATAAGACTTACCCCCGCCCCCGTGTCTAATACCACCGTTACCAGGTAACCTGCCATCATACATTTCAGAAGGGACTGGCGACCTACTAGGGGAGCTACTAGACCACGTGGTGTTTCTTTGTCAGTTCCTTGCGAGCATGCACCTAACATCTCTCTGTCAGTAGTGGTTTTGGACCTTTTCTTTGGGTGGGACTGCTGAGGTTTGCCGATCAGAGGTGGTCCCCCTGCTCTGATCGTCTCCCGTTTCCCGACGGCTTAGTTTTCTTCAGGCACCCTACAGCACGATGCCCTTCTTCTCCGCAGACAAAGCAGTGGTTACAGTTCGGGTTGACTTGAGAAGCACAGTTCTGACAGCTCTTTCTTTCTCTTTGAGATCTTCTCTCTGGTTGGGGTCTTGAGCTCCTCTGCTCTGGTGCTGGAACATGAACTGTCCTTGCTTTCAGGTTTTCCATAGCTTGTGTCAGTGCTTCCACCTGGGCGCTTAGTCTTTGAAGCGTGAAGTCATTATTAATCTGATTTACTTTCACGTCGTCCTTTGTTTGCTCTTTCAACTCACTGTTTGTTGTGTGTGCATGACTCACTTTGATGGTAGAACTACGGCCAAGTCGACGCTTCCGCTCGCTTTCCTCCACCGTGGTCTTTATTACTTGGCGAAGCAGTGCCTCATCACTGACAGTGGGGTCACCCAGGAGGGTCTTGAGGTCTCTGCGAACACTGTCGTACTTCTCCCCTATGCCCTGGCAAATAGTGTTGAGAAAGACACACTGAATTGTGGATATATCGTACTTAACGACTGAGTCTGGTTGTCTGAGTGAGAACCGGATCTTTTGTTTCAGTCCAATCATTCTATATAAAAACTGCTGAGGCGTCTCATTTTCAAACTGCTTAGCACACATTAAATCTTGAAAGAGTTCTGTGCTGCTTTTCTCACCTAAGTGAGACTGCAGGAAACTTTTAAGCTCAGAAACTGTGAGATCGTCTTTTATTGTTAACATATCTCTGAAGTTACCTGGTTTAATAAGACGTAGCACTCCTCTAATCACCTCATTTGGAGTGTGATTCTCCCTGAGACCCTCATCTATCTGTTTACAGATGCTGTTGTACCCAATTTCTGATGTCGTGTCACTAATCATCCCACCATGCACTTTGAATTCTCTACGGGACAGCAGTGGTAAATCTTTCATGGCTATCATACTCTCACCAGTGTAACTTGGAACGGACGGCTGGGGTGGGCACAGAGGTTGATGGGGTTGGAGGGTCGGGACAAGTGGGTCCCCTGTAGCTGGCGGAACTGATGCCCAGGTTACCTGCTGGTTGCGAGATTGGCTGGTGTGAGGTGGTGTTGGACTCAGTCCCTGTGGGTCTGCGCCGCCATCGCCGCCTTGTGGCTGAACACGGGGAATGGCCTGCTCACTTGTACTTGCTTCAGCTTCAAAAGACACTGTAGTTTGTCCACGATTCACCATAGTCCCATCTATGATACATTCTAGTCTTTTTAATAATGGCAAACCCTGGTCCTCCCGACCCAGGATTGTTGAACATGACAGGTAGGTAGTCAAATATTCAACACAACTTTCTTCATCGTCTTGAATCAACTTACTAGAGTCCAGTCCTTCAACGTCTCCAAGAGAAGTTGCGATGAGGTGGGCTTCACTACCTGTTAGCTGGTGTAACTTCTTCTTGATGCTCCAAAGAAGTTGTTTTCTCTCACCGGAAGACATCTTGCTGATCTCGGCCGCTTGAGTCCACAGTGCTGCACTCTGTAGGCGGGTACACCCTTTTCACTGGTTACCGGCCTCACCTCTGCACACTGGGTCACTCCTGGCACTGAGAACGTGTAGCACGAGAGGTCCTGGTGGTCGGTATCATTGGATCAGCTGTAGCCCATGGATGTGTGGCGTGCTGATCCCGGACGAGCCCCCACAATCTGTTACAGGTCCCGAGTGTCAGGACTGCTGCAACAGTGATGACACACCATCTGAAGAATAATAAAATTAGGAGTCAAAGATGACGACCATTGTTTTGCCGTTTAGCTCCAGAAAGCATGTGAAGTCCGTCCCCAAAACCAACCTGGAAGCAACGCACCCCCCCAAAACAAAGGTTCCGCTTCGTCATCACCGCTCCTCAGAAAAACACTATAAAAATGCAGGCATATTAACTTGCCGAACCGCAAACAAAATATAACATATATTTGAAAATAGGATCCGTTGCACATGGAAATACTTTACATTCATAAGAAAACCAAATATTGTGGTGACATTTTCAGGTGCACCACAGTAGCCTAACACTACTTTGGAGTCTGTCCAGAAATACTCATCTATCTGGGTCAGTCCAAGTTCATATTTTAACATATTGCTCACAGTAATGGAGATAACAGCAGCTGTCAGTTCAAGTCTTGGTATTGTTGTTACCTTAATGGGAGCAACTCTGCTCTTTGCTGTAACTAAAGCACAATGCACCTTATCATCTTTGTTTACATGTCTTAAGTAAGAACACTGACCATAACCATATGAGCTTGCATCAGAAAAATGATGCAACTCCATTCTCACCGTTTGACCAAAGTCTTTAGGAACATAACAGCGTGGTATTGTGATTTTCTCTAAGTTTTCTAAGTCACCTTTCCAGTTATCCCACACTGACCTTAGATCACTGGGAAGGGAATCATCCCAGCTTGTGCCTTGTTTGCATGTCTCTTGAAGTACTCTTTTTCCTTTGAGTACAAAGGGGGAGATAAATCCCAATGGGTCATAAAGAGATGCCACCATAGATAGGATGCCACGTCTTGTCGCAGGTTGGTCGTTGGGACGAAAGCAAAACCTGAGTGTATCTGAGTCAATGTGCCAGTGAATGCCTAGCGCTCTTTCAAGTTTAGAGTCATTAAATGCTATGTCACACGCTTGCTGTGGAGATGCACGTTCAGATGCTGGAATGCTTTCTAACACTGTTTTGTCATTACTTACAAACTTGTGTAGTCTGAGGCCACCTGACGCACAGAGCATCTGAGCCTCCTGAGCAAGCTGAATAGCTTCCTTGACACTTGCAGTACTTGTTACACCGTCATCTACGTAGAAATCCTTCATTATAAACTGAGATGCAAGGGGAAACCGTGTCTCACTTTCTTTAGCAAGATGCCTTAATCCGTAATTGGCACACCCTGGTGAGGATGTGGCGCCGAAAAGGTGCACCTTCATTCGAAACTCTTGGGGCTCAGTCTCCAGGTCACCATTTTGCCACCATAAAAATCTTAGATAGTCTCTGTCTGCTTCATACACATGAAATTGGTGGAACATTTTCTCGATGTCACATAACAATGCAACTTGATGCCTTCTGAACCTGATGAGAACACCATTTAGATTGTTCAGCAAATCTGGGCCTGGCAGCAAATGATCATTGAGACTGTTACCTTTGTACTTAGCTGAGGCGTCGAAGACTACCCTGAGTTTGTCTGGTTTTTGAGGATGATATATCCCATGGTGGGGAATATACCATTTTTCTCCTTCCTTCGCTTCATTGTGCACTTCTTCTGCATCACCCTTTTCTATGACTTCACTCATGAATCTTACATATTGATCCTTGTACTTTTGATCTTTGGACAGTTTGTGTTTGAGGCTTTGAAGTCGCACAGTGGCCATAGGTTTATTGTCCAGTAAAAGCGGTCTCTCCTTGAATGGAAGTGGCATTTCATAATGTCCTTCATTGTTCTTGTAAATGCTTTCCTTTAATGTATTCAGGAAGAGAATGTCATCTTGAGACACTGACTTATTGTCCTTGTTATCATCTTTAAAGTCAGACTCGAGAACCTTGACTGCATCAGCTGGAGTTATTAAGGGGAGCTCCTTGACTGTAACTCTGTGACACACACTAGACAAGCTTAAAGAGTTATTGTGAGATGATGTGGGGCCCACAATACTCCATCCCAATGCAGTGAGGACTGCATAGGGTTCATTATCTCCTCCTAAGATTACCTGCTTTGGAGCCAGTGCCTTAGAGCAATTGTAACCAATTAAAAGACCAACTTCACATTCTAGCTGTGGAGGAATCTCATTAGCTATCACCTTGAGATGATTCCAGTGCCTTGCCGTTTCACATGAAGGAATGTTAGAGCGGTTAACTGGTATACAGTCTTTAGTATAAGCAGGAGGGAGTTCAATCATTTCTGAGGAGTTGTAGCTTCTCACTTTGAGACCTGAGACACGTTCACTTGGCATAACAGCATCTTTACCAAGCATTGTAGTGAGCTTTAACCTTATTGGGGTAGACTTAGCCTTGAGATTGTCAGATACACATTTGTCAATGAACACTGTGTCACTTTGAGTGTCTAAGAGTGCATAAACAAGCATTTCTGTACTTGGATGTTGCTCTGAAGAAACCCATACTGGTACAATCATGGACGTGCTCGCACACTGTTTGTTGGTTTCTGTCTTGAGAGACAGAGTAGTTGCAGCCTGTTCTGTGTTGGTCTGAATTGAGGTTGTGGCTAATTGATAGTTGCCATAGTTGAAGTCGTGCAGACAAGTGGGATGTTTTTTCTTACACACTTCACATACAAGTCTGTAACGACAATCCTTTACGCTGTGTCCAGGTTTAAGACAGCCATAACACAGTCTTTCATCCTTTATGTATTTTTTTCGTTCTTCAAGTGATTTGCCTTCAAATTGTGAGCAATTGTGAAGTTTGTGTCCATTGTCTAGACAGAGCATGCATGGTGGGTTAATATGTAACCTTTGATTTGTGTTTTCAGTCTCTGTTACTGCCTGTGTGTGCAGAACACTGGAGGTGGGCCTTTTTTCCTTTTGGTAACCTTTACCGGTGATTGTGGTGAGGTCTGTAGAGTGGAGAGCCTGAAATGATGTGATTGGGTTACACACAATATCTGCTTCAGAGGACATAAACTCAGCAAAGTGTGTTAAACTTGGAAACTTCCCATTTTCTTTCATGAACTGTGTGGTTTGACGATTCCACCTTGCAGCTGCCCAGTCTGGTAACTTTTGAACAAGTTTTTGGTTCTCTTCACAATCATTGAGAATGTTTAAGCCTTCAGTGTGGGGCATAGCCTCTTGACATGTTTGAATGAAATCAGCAAATGCTCTAAATCCTGTAGAGTCTTTTGTTTGTATTTTTGGCCATTTTGCTAACCTTTCTCTGTACGCTTTCTGTACAACAAATGGATGTCCGTACCTTTGGTTGAGGCGTTCCCATGCATCCTTGTATGCGTCACTGTCGTTTCTGTAGAAGATGCCATCAAGTGTTTGTCGAGCTGGACCTTCTACATATTTCTTTAAGTAGTGCAACTTGTCAGCAGGTGAGATGTTCTTTTTATCAATGAGTGAAACAAATGAAGCTTTCCACTCAATGAACTGTATTGGTTCACCTGTGAACATGGAGGGCTCTGGCGCTGGCAGTCTGTTCATGGAGATACTGTCCTGAACTGCTTGGGCTAAATAAAAGATATCTGCTTGTGGAGATGAGGTGATTACATTACTGTTAGGTACTTGAATGGGAGCAGAAACTGGAGGGGCTTTCTGAGCTGCTCTTCTCAAGTCAACAGAATAAACGCTGCCCTCACTCTTTATTTCCTGATCATAAGTTATTAGTCTAGCTCGTGCAGCCTTCAACTCCTTTTCAGCCTTTAGTCTCTCTAACTCACGTTTTTGATATTCAAGCTCCTTTCTTTGCCTTTCCTCTAAAAGTTGAATTTTTTCCTTTAGTTTTTCCTCTTCTAGTAATGCTTCATACTCTACTTCTTTGGCTGCTAATTCTGCTGCAACCTCTGCTCTCTTTGCAGCTACTACTGACCTTGCAGAGTACGACTCACTGACAGAACTGTAAATAGATTTAGCATAGTCTGGTTCTAAAAGCTCACGGAGACGTATCTTCACTTTTTCATTATCATAATCATCTACACCTGAGAGTCTTTCATGTGCAACCTTGATAATGTCTCTGGTGACTGCTTCACATGCATCTATGAGTCGCCTTGTGTCACTGGAGGGAGTAATTTTTTCCCTAATTTCCATAAATAACTTTACAACACCATCTCTTTCCTTCTCTAAGATGTCCATGAGTGAAGCAATTTGACTGTTTGTTATGTCTCCCTTTAATTGTTCTCGTGTTGTACGTACTTGTTTTTTCCATTCATCATAAACTTTGAGAAGCCGTTTTTCCTTTCTGTGGGCCTCCTCCTCCTGATACGCCTGCATCCTTTCTGTAGGCCTCCTTTGACGAATGGAGTGTGAAGGCTCCTCTTCATTGTTGACCTGGAGGTCCTCTGTGTACTCCTTTTCTGCTTCAGTTGCTTCCATGCTGAGGGCCGGACAAGATGGTTGTAGTTGACCTTCAGATCCCAGAAGACCTTGGTTGGAGCCGTGGAGCTGGAACCTTGAAGTGACTCTCACTAGGACTTTGGTGCTGAGCGTGGGTTGAGCTCCTTCTCAGCTTGGGGCAAGCTCTTACTGTAGCGTCCCGGTTGAAAAGATTGGTCTCTCAAACTGATGGTTCACAATTCCTTTAATTTACTGCCTTGCATGTGAACACACCGTAAGAGCTACAAAAATAAAAATAACATCAGTAACTCAAAACAGTATGTTGCCTTTCACCTTACATGTACAATAAAATAAAATAAACCATACCATGTTGCGACCTTTTGTGAATTTTACATAACATAAAACATTAAAACTTGTAACCTTTTGTATTACTAAACATGACTAAATTACTAAATGACATGAACACCTTTTGGTGGGCAAAAACATAACCGTTATATAACCGTTACTCTTAGTAGCAACGACATGAGCACCATCTAGTGGGCAAAACAACCGTTGCCCTTAGTAACAACCAGTAGACAATACTCGTGAAATATAATTAATTACAGTATATACATTTATACAACAAAACTCCAACACCAACCTTGTTCCCTCATCAACCAGGTGCTAATCGTTTGCAGCTTAACATAACAACTTATATTTCTTTTAACAGCGGAGCACTCCTCCTCTCTGGACGTTGCGGTTCTTCTGTACAGTTTGTGACACCTTGTCATTCTGTGACTTTCAAAATAAAAGCATTAGTTGCATCATTGATGCAACAGAATAGTGAACACTTATTAAACAATGACAAATAAATATTAGGTCATTTACAGTAACTAGCTATAAAACATTTGATTCGAGCACCCTGTGTTTATTTCAATAATCCCCCTGGCTTTTTTTTGAATGTATATTGATAAATGTCGTGTAATGTTTTACTTTTAATAAATATATATACCTGTACAAGTATATACAGTACTGTACATGTATACCGTACTTAAAAAAAAAAAATAATTTTTTTTACCTGGAAGTACTTTCTGCCACTTCCTGTTGCTAACACAAGTTCACTATAGTAAACAGAAAACAGTAGTTTTTGCCTCCTTCTCAAACGCCTTTTTGTTTTATGATTAAACTTAAGATGTTAACAGAGTTTATTTTACAGTTTATCGTTACATTATTATGATAAGGACACTGATTAGCTTGTTAACGTTAGACACAAACAAGCTAACTCGCTAGCCACCGTTAGCTGTCATCATGGCAGCTTCCACTCCACTCATCTCTGCTCCCGTTTTAAGGTTTGTAGCTTATTTTAAATCATGCTGAAATTATTTCACTGATGTAATAATTCACAAACAATGATATGATCATATGATATAAAAGCTACGGTGCTAATGAGAATTACAAACGTTGGACTTTTGTCAGCGGTCTGGATCATCTGTTGTTACAGTAAAGTTGATACGTAATCTAAAGAATATTTTCACGTTTGAAGACAATGTTGCATTTTGTGTGTTTTCTGCAGAACTTCTAGAATAAAGAAGCCTATTTTTTAAATCAGCTATGATTATAAAATTGAAGATAAATAATTAAACGAGCATGTTTGGAAATATTAACATATTTTTTACTTTTAAATTGCGTTCAGGTTGTAGCTAACAACTCACTGAAACTTGTGCTCTTTTCTTGAGTTCACATTCATGTTTGAATAACAATTATTGAAGGTGTGTCAAAGTATGCAGGTGAAAACCAACATCAAACCTGTGTTTCTTCTGCAGAATAACTTATAAATGGATTGGATTATTATGACTCAACTAACAGAAAGGAAAGCTTTATATTTCTTGATTTAGTTGAGCTTAAAACTTCCTTGATATGCTGCTGTGACATGTATCTCCTTTCAAAATATTTACAGGTTATTTGAAAGAAAAAAAAATAGAGAAAAAGTTACGTTCAGAAAAGTTCAGGATAAATAATAAATGTACCGGGGAGATGTGTATTTGTTAGAGGGGTAATAATTGGTAATAACCATCCCCACACCTGTTAGAGCTGTTTTTAAACAAAAGATTAAATTTCTGTAAAAAAAAAATCTGCTGAAACAGTCAAACAATCTGATCATGGTAAATTCATTTGATTTATGTTTGATTCTAAATGTTTTTATAATTTAAAAAAAAAAAATACCTCGACTATTCAAAATAAAAAGATCAGATCGTAATTCATTTCACTCCTTTATTGTATGGTATTCTTCAGGTTCAGTCTTAGTTTTTTTGTTCCTTTTATACATGAACCCCCTTGAAAAGATTATCAGTAGCTTCAATAAAGTGTCTTACCATTTCTGTGCTGATGACTTTCATCTGTACTGCTCATTCTATGATTCAGAATTACACAAGTTAGTTGAAGTACTAAATTGTGTTTCCTATTAAAGGTTCAGTATGCAGTTTCTGTAGAACTGCAGCACTTAGAAATATTTTCAACAGGCAAAGCATTCTGATCCCTCCCCCTCAGAGCCATATGTGGCTCTGCCCCCTTGTGGTCTGTTGAATTTCAAATTCAAGCTCTGTTTTTATTGGCTGATTCAAATTCAAGCTCTGTTTTTATTGGCTGGTTACAAACTCTGTTTTTATTGGCTGGAAAATGGCGGGTCACCTTTTCTTTTTAGAAATGCTTATTTACCACCTGGAGAAGCAAGGGGACAATATTTTTTTTAATTTTTTTTTTCAGAGATTACCTGGCTAACATCAGTCTGTCAGGAGGTAGTGACAGAGTGAAGAAATATGTTCATAAAAAAAGCTACATACTGAAGCTTTAAGGTATGGCTAGCTGACAACTGCCTTCAGTTAAATTCTAGCACAACTGAAACCCTGATCATTGCTCCTGAACAGAAAGTTCCTTGGATCAAGCAACACCTCGGTTCTTGGCTCCTCTTCTCAGCCGAGCCTCAGAAACCTCAGATAATCATAAAACTGAGATTGAATGAGTATTTTATTTATCAACAATAAAAGTTCTGCAATATTTTGTTATTAGTATGATCAGGATTTGGAGGTTTTCTGTCAGCAAAACACTGATGAACGTAAAGAAAAGAAAGTTCATGCTCAATAATCCATCCAGGTACCAAATCCAATAATTCTCAGTCAGGTCATCTGGACAGTTTCTTTTTAATAGAAACGTTTCACTCTCCATCCAGAGGGCTTCGTCAGTCAGAGGAGTTCCAGCAAACTGTTTCCCCACCAAGCAGTAAACACCTTAAGTGGACCAACCAGTTTGCTGGAGCTAAGATGGGTTCTGGGGGCCGTCCTGTCCCTCGTCAACTCCTCCCAGGCAGGCAGCCACAGCCAAAGTGATTCAAGACAACAGATGAACGTTGTACTTTAAAGAATTAAAGAAATTATCATATTTGGACATTAAAATATTTCAAGATCCTGCAGATGTACATTATTTCTGTGAAT
>JBBPBX010104981.1:0-11651 GCA_038048925.1 Garcialebias charrua
CGTATAGAGCTAGGATTAAGTCCGACCCGTGGTGATTTTATTTTGTAAATACGGAAGTTGTGCTCGTTCCTTTTCCTGTTGGTGCGACGTAATCTTCAAAAGTTGACTCCGGCACATCTCCGGCGTCCGGCAGAAATAGAAAAATTTCTAATTTTGACGGACTGCCGTCCGCTCGGCGCAGCTCGCTGCCGCCGTGCGGAGCCAGTGTAAATTCTGTCATTGATTATAATGGGTGCGTATTTGCTGCGGAGGTCGGACCGGAGCGGGGCGGAGCCGGAACGCATGTAGTGTATTTTTGGCGTAAGACACCAGCCTCTTCTCCTGGTGGATGAGAAAATAATTTTAGGCAGGGTTATGTTTTAAGCTGATGCAAGTTGATTTAAAAAAAAATGCTCATTTTCAATCTGATACTTGCTTATTAATTTAACAATTGATCAGAATTGTTAATATTCTTTTTAGATGAATTTAAAATGGAAGCCTTGTTAAAACAGTCCAGCCAAATGCAAAGTTTGAAGGTCTACAAAAATGTTTTTCAAAGAGTCAAAGGTCCATTTATTATAACGGTCACGTTACAAGCCATAAAAATTAACCATTAATTTTTATTCTATCAACAAATTAATTTATTTTGATGTGAAATTTATGTCATTTTGTACAGATAAAATTACAAGGATTTTAGATAAAATTATTGTTTTTACTTTGGCCCATGTTACCTGAACATTATGTCATGCTCGTGAGGCACCTTTCCTATACAGTACTAACTTTTTTTGAAAAAAAAAAAAAAAAAAAAAACTTTCCCACCCATATTTATTGTAAAATTACTGAAAAGGCAAACATGAATTTGCAGAGACTTCAAAGGGTTAAATTTTAAGATTTTCTAAATTGTCAACAAAATGCTGTCTCAATTTAACTAATTTTACTTTCCATAAAAAGATGAACCAAAAAAAGAAAACACAGCATTTTACAAAGCTAATCATAAATATAATAGAATCATAACATGCCACACGGTTTATCTTTTTTGCAAAAAACCCTCAAAATATGACATTTGAAAGAACTGCTCATTTTAAAAAATGACCTAAAAAACCATTTTGCAGGAAATTTTATGAAGTTCATTACTGTATGATCTCCAAGGGGCAACAGACTAAAAGAAGTTAGATTTTTCCTTAGTGTGTTTGTGTGTGTGTGTGTGCGCTAACAACAGTACCGCAGCAGGTCTTAACTAGCTGACTCTGATGGATGAAGACAGTTGGTTGCTGCTCAGCAGCAGCGGCAGTGTAAAGTTAGTCTAACCTCGCAGTGTGACCAGTGTGACCTGACAGCTTGTTTCTGCTTCAGCCCCCCGCTCTGAACAACCAGGTTCTGCTCAGAGAGCTGCATCTGGACGACAACAGCATCTCCTCGCTTCAAGGCCTCTCTGTCTGCTGGCTGCCCCTCCTGCAGCACTTCTCTGTGGCACAAAACAGGTAGACTGTGTACTCCTCCAGTTCTAACGCACATCAGTGGTCAAATTATATTACCAGCTGTAAACTTAAAAAAAACCAAAAAACAAACATGCTACAATTTTCATTCACATTTGGGAATAACGTCCGTATTACTTGTGTTTGTGAAACATGAAAAGCGTACACAGTAGTCGTTCGACTTTCGCAGTTTTTCAAAGTAAGATTGGATATGAGACACAATTGGCTGATTGATGGATGAGCTGCATATATATATATATATATATATATATATATATATATATATATATATATATATATATATATATACAGGTAGTCCCCGACTTACGAGCGCTCTTACATACGAGGTCCCGGACTTACGAGCTGGCGAAAGAGAAGTAAATTTGTAAAAAATACAGCACTTTTTTGTGTTTTTAGATGAAAGTGTGTTAGCTAACCGTTTGGAAACACGTTTCCGACCATGTTTATGAACTAATATGAACGTTTTTGATGAAAAACGAGTGTTCGTAGTAGCGCTAGCATAAATGTTCCAACTTACGAGCGAAAATCCGGACTTACGAGAACACGTGCTTCGTGTTCCAACTTACGAATTTTCGTGTTACGAGCAACTCGCAGGAACGGAACTCGCTCGTAAGTCGGGGACTACCTGTACAGATAATTATATATATGTATATGTATATATTTATATATATATATATATATATATATATATATATATATATATATATATATATATTGTCAAAATATGCAGGACTTTTAGGTTGAAAACAGACTTATACTGCTACAAAAATCTTTACAACACATATACACACACATGGTAAGTTGCCTTTGGCACAGGGCTGAGAGCAGGGTGTGATGGTATACTTTTTATCCCTTGGTGTTTGACCCTGGATTAGTTTAATTTTTATGGCATTTTAAACTCATATGTTTTTTACTTTTTATATGCTTTGTCTGTATTTTGGTAAACCATCTTTGTGTTATTGCATGGCATTTTTGGTTAACCCTGTGCTATAAGAAATATAAGATTGAGTCAGGCCTCACATTAACACACGCTCAAGGCAGGAGCAAGACAGCCAGGCCTCTTCGTGTTTCACAGCTGCAGAAAAGAGTCAAGTCTGCTCGGAGCAGAAATATAGGTCAAGTAGATAAGAACGCAAGAAGGCCTCAGAGGCAAACCTTTCTGTTGTTGGTTTTGCTGTGTTTTGCTGTGTTGTCATATAGAACTAGGGATGCACCGATCCACATTTCTCACCTCCGATCCGATACCGATATTTATTAGCTCAGTATTGACCGATACCGATACTTTCCCCGATCCGATACTGTTCAGGTATTTGACTCTGTATTATGAAACTTTTGCACCCAAACTATTCATTTTAACATTGTGTGAGATAAACCCAATGAAGACACTCTTAAACCTTACAATAGGGAACCCCCTATTGTAAGGCTTAAGAGTGTCTTCATTGAGTTTATCTCACACAAAGTTAAGAAGGGCAGTCACAGAATGTGATTGAACACAAGTGCTCTTTGAAGCTGGATCGGAAAAGTATCGGCAGGTTTGATCCGATACCCGATACTTAAATAATGCTGGTATCGGATACCGATACCGATACTGGATCGGATCGGCCCCATCCCTATATAGAACTCCCCAAAATAAATAGAAAGAACACTTTGTTAGATGAGCTGAAGGCCTCTTAAAACAGAGCTCTGTGATTCAAGGCCTGTTAAAAATGAAAAGAGTTTTTAAAGCATTTAAAACAAAGATAATTAAAATAAAATGTAATCTTTGAATGAGCACTTTTTGAACCATGCTACAGCAGCCAGACACAGAAGCTCTAACGCACACACACACACCCACGCGCACACGAGCACACGCACCCACACACACATACATTTTAGTGTGAGGAGCACGGTCTCTTATCTTAAACACAGCTGAGACACAGGAGAAAGTCAGGCCTTGGTTCAAAAGAAAAGAGAAAAGCTTCAGATGGGAATGTGAACTTTTGTGAAACAGAATTTTATTGAAGCAAAATGTTTTCTGTGCATCATATAATTAGCTGGAGATATATGATTATGTATTGAGAGTAAAATGTATGTTATTTTATGTTTTCTTTTATGATTCACAGCAAACTAAAAAATGCTTCACTGCTGAGGGTTGAAAGATATAGTTTTGAACATTACATAGCACGTTAAAAGAGTGTTTTTCCACAGTTTGAGTAAATTTAGGTAAAAGTTGAGGATCTGGGTGAAAGTTGAAAATTTCTTCTGACTGAAGAAATTGGAACTTTGCCCAGATGACAGATGGCATTAAGTCATTTCTCTGCTGAGGGAGGGTGACAGCTGAAAGAGACATTATGTCATTGTTCAGTGAGGGCTGAGAGGAGGTGTAAAAAGTTACCTCATCAATAACCAATGAAAAAATAACAAAATGACATGGTTGTCTAGAATAGTGGGGGTCAAACCCTTTTCTTGACTATAAATAAGGCTGTCTGAGAGGAGAAAGGGGCTGAAGATTTTTTGAAGACCATTTGGATATTACTGGACAAAGACGGACGCTCTGGAACTAAAGAAGAAGATAGAATATTCTAAAAAGACTCTCCTTGGACAAAAAAGGAGATATTTTTGCTTCAGCCTGGATCCCTTGCTATTCTTCTTCAAAAATTGGATTAATTACAGAGCTGGAATATAGCCTCAAATCTTGATTCAGGATTGAGGTATTTTTTCCTTACCTTTGGTAAATAGCCCCTGTGGATTTGCCGAACAGAAGGTAAGGAAATATTCCCATTCTTGTCCAGAGCATTAAAATTATATTAAATTTAGTATAAACAAGCAACAAGACTGCTACTACCTTAAGACAGAAAATCAGTTACAAGGATAACTTTGTTTGGTGAAAAATTAAATGAATTTTGGAAGAACCGAGCGCTGTTTATGTTAGTGGAACAAAGTGTACTTTTTATCTCCGCTCTGCTGTAGAGGGTCTCTCGTCGGCCAATGATGGATTAAAAGCTGCTCTTTTGTGGAATACTATTTCTCCTGATTTGAAAAGATTTTTTGTGGAACAAACAAGTTCTTTTTGATTTAATTCAACTATTAGTTAAGTTACTGTTTTGGGTCATCCGAGACCGACCCCGGAGCAGGATCTGCCCACTGAAGGCTGACTGGCCTTGGACTGAGAACTGAGAAAACACGGTGTGCTCTTTATCTCCATCCTGCTGAAAATACCTCATCAACTGGACAGAACCAAGAATTTTGTTGAAAAAACTACAAGCTTTGATGAATTAAAGCAGAGAGTCAGGAGTGCAGCAGGCGAGTTGTTTCTGTAAGTACACTATGTTCCAATTTTAGGCTCCGGCCGGCTAAGGAAGGCCTGTTCATCAGTACCACAGAAGCTTGAAGGGAGTTTGGAGGAAGTTTTGTACATCGAAGGTCAAGCGTAAAGTAGTTTACAGTCTAAAAGAACACAATGTTCTATTTTTAGTCTCCGGCCTGCTTCGGAAGGTCTCTCGTCAGTACCACAGAATAAAATGATGGATTAAACATCATTTAAAGGAAAATACTATTTTTCTGAACCCTTGATGTGAAGGAAGACATCAGCCCGGAGACCTGGCCATGGAGGACTGATTGTTTAAAGTCTGAGAGAACAGGATGTTCTTTCCGGTCACAGCCTGCTTTGAAAACCTTGTTCATCAGCATCGCAGAACAACTGAATGGATTACAATATCTTTGAATGGATAACACTTTTGAGGAATAATTGATTTGCCTGGGAGGATTACCAGATTTTTTGGCCCTGAACAGTTTTGATGGATTACAACTGGGATTTTTAACATAACAGAATTACCTGGAGGTTTTTATGTGGGATTAAACAAAGATTTGTCCAGTTTGCTGGAGTGCAGACTTCTGATTGGAGTACAACAGCATCACCTGGAGGTTTTTCTGTAGAACAACAACAAGATTTCCTGATAGGATTAAAACAAAGTTTTCTGGTGGAGATAAAAACACAAGTTGGAACACACCAAGATTACCTGGATGGATTAAACATATTTGATCGGAATCAGATTATTGTAGAATAAACCAACATTTTTGAAGAGTATACAAATTATTGATTGGAGTAGAACTCAATTCAATTAAAGCTAAAAACACATTAAAGCCCAGCGTGTGGAAGACATCTTTGGTGAGCTGTGAATCATTTAATTCTCTTAAATGCAAATCATGTAACCTGATTAAATCTTTTCTGTAGTAAGTAGTGCTTATGCTGTTAAATCCCCTGCAACTAAATAATAAAGAAACATAAAACGTACAAATTTGGATTTTTCCTTTGACTCACCTTGATATTAAATGATGGAAAACTTGGTTCAAGATAACAACAAAGATTATTGGAGGTTTTAAATGGTTGTGTTAGCCAAAAAGAGATAAACAACATCCTAGGATCTTACTTCCAAGATCCTAAAATTTATTAGGCCGGAAACAATTACTATCTACAAGAGGTAAGCTGTCGTTTAATGCATGTTTCTCCGGGAGATACGATCTGACTCCATTCTGCTAAGTCAGGCTATCAATCGGAGTGGGAATAAGGATGTGACATGCAGATGAAGACAGTGAACAAGCCTAAGTGAATTACCTCGTCTCAGCCTTAATTCTAACTAATCTTGAGACATATCGGGTAATACTCGTGTGCAAGGATAAAAGTTAAAAAACCCGTTACTGGAGAGGCTGGAGTGAGGACTTGTCGCAAGATCCTGCGGCTAACCTCACTCACGTAGAATTAACATGGCGCCCAACGTGCTTGAAGCATAAAGAACTCAAGATAACAAGGCGTGCGTCAGTGGACTGACCAAGCACCAAACCACAACTCTCCTAGGGTGGAGGAGTTGTAGCGCGGTAGGACTAGCTACCAGCTGAGTACCCCTATACTACTAGACAGTGGTGGGGTAAGTGGGGCTTACTAAGGACTACTGACCATGGTTCATAGGGTAAGTTAAGCAGACGGTCTGTTCCCATCTGAAGCGCAAGGTATAGAGTCCGGGAGGCTCTGAGGAACAGACAACTCGAGACGGCAAAAACGAAAAATGGCCACGGGTGTGGCACCAGTAGGACTGGTGGACCAGTCCAATATGAACGATCCAACTGAAACAAAACCTGAGCTGGTGTCTACTACCACGACAGAGGATTCTCAAATCCAACAGGCAAAAGAAGGCATGGATCAAGGACGACACCCCACATCAGTCTGGAATCGACTCGGACGAACAGTTCCTCGAGAAAAGGATGTTGGGGCTCTGAGAGTGGTAGTAAAGGGAAGTAAGAGAGAAGTGACCTTCATTGGGATGCCTGGTGAGACCTTGGTCCTCAAGATCGATCAAGCAGTAAAGTCTTGTGACCTAGACAAACAATGTTGGGATGAAAAGAGAAAAAACGGGATGAAACAAAATCCAACACGGCCAAAAGCAGCCCCTAGGGCTCAACAACAAAACCAACAACAAAGGGGATTTCAAGCCGAAGCAGCTAACACAACACCTCGAAGATGGGGCGACTATGTGCCCTCGAAAGAATATGTTAAAATGACCCCAGATGAAAGAAAGGCCCTTCATGAATTCCGACTGAGAAGGGATGGGGGACCAGCTAAATAATGGCCGAAAGGTTGCGGGTCACCCTAGATAACGCTTATTAGGACGGGGTTGAAATCTATGCCAAAGTGGATGGAAAACCTTACCCGATAGGCTCTGGGGCAGAGGTGTCTATGACCCGCAGAAACCTAAAGACAATTGGACACCATATGGTTCAATTGGCGAACAGGACCGTACAAAAACCTGAAAATATCCTGAAGTAATAGAACAGCGAGTGTATGAGAGTGAATTCTCTCCGGCTGGGAAAGAGAAGTTGAAGCAAATCATTAAGTCAGCCTCTGTGGCTAGATTCTAAAACAACTGCGGAAATATAGGTCCGAAAACCATGCACCCAATAGAGAGAGTGCCAGGAAGTGTTCTGACTGGAGAAGTTATGGCAGTACTAGAAGGATTGCTTGAACTAACTCGCAGAAATATAAAAACATCACGAGTGGTGACCAACAGTAATCACTGTGCACAAGCCCTGAAAGTGGATTTATCCATTTGGGAAGAAATTAGATTTGAAAGTGCTAAGGGAAAAGTGGTGACTCACCATGATTTGTGGAAGAAAATAGCTGGAATCAAGCTGAATCTACAAGTTGGAGGTGGAGCGCCAAAAATCCCACACTAAAGAAGAAAACTACTGGCAGGGCAATGAAGAAGTGGATCTTATGTGCAATAGAGAAAAATCGTTTTGTCGATCGAGAGTGGGAACAAACCCCGGCGGGCCGAGGGTCCCACAGGAGTACGTGTTAGAGGTTGTGCGTGGCGTGCATGAAGGGCTAGGTCATACGGGCGTACAACCTACACGTAAGGAGTTGGAGAGTCAGGAGCTCTGGATTCCCATGAAGCAAATTCGCAAGGTACTGCAGGACTGTGTGGTATGTGGTCAATATAACGCAGGACGTCGCGGGCACCGAGTGGATGGACAAACTATCAAGAGTATCATACCTTGGGGCTCAGTGTGCATGGATGTTGCTGGACCCATGGGAGTCACTAGCAAGAAGGGAGAGAAATATCTTCTAGTGCTAGTGGACTCCATGTCAGGGTATGTGGTAGTTAAACCGGCAAGAAAAGCTAATGACAACAGTGTCGTCAGCATGCTGGAACAAGTCTGTGGGTCAGAGCACAGGATCACCCATCAACAGTTGCAGTAAAGCCAAAATACAACGCCACAGACAAAGTGAAGAGAATATTAGACAATAACACGGTTGTGTTAACAAAAACAGGGAATCCGAGAAAAGAGCAACTGAAGCCAATTCCTAGCTAATTCAAAACCAGAAACCGGATTATGGCCAATGAACCAAGTACCATGCTCCCCTATCGTAGAATGGCCACTATATGCGGGGGAGTTATCTTAAGAAGAACAACCTCAGAGCTTTGGGCAGGTAGGGCTCTGAAGACCTTGGAGTACGCCAAGAGAAGATACCTGTCAGCAGAATGCGAAATGATCAAGTTGATTAAAGCTGCAAAACAGCTGTGAAGTCAACATGGAACCTACTGGCCTACCCATTTGGTGGGAAGGACCAGGAAAAGTTAAGCCCCTCTAACCTGAGGTGAAGAAAAAAGACCAAGCCCCTCAAAACTTGAGGTGAAGAAAAAAGACTAAGCCCCTCAAACCTGAGGCGAAGAAAAAAATAAAATGAAACTGTGAGCCCCTCAAACTTGAGGCGAAGAAACAAAAAGAGATGAAAAAATAAGCCCCTCAGAGCTGAGGTGAAAAGAAAGAAGATGTACGGGAGTTGCAACTAAAACCCGTAAAAGTAATGGATGCTTTTATTTGTGGGAAATGTAGGACCACAGTTTACCAAGAGTAATGATCTTCACACAATGGGAATTGAGTGAAAGAGGCCCAGAAGATTGTACCTGTAAGTGGGAGGGGACTATGGTAAAGTACTGTGTAAATTGTCAAACGAGGCACAAAGGGTAGACACGCCCATAAGACCTGACTCCACCCAGTGGATTAAAGTCTCAGTACAGATGATCGTGGCTCCACACAAGGGAGTGTATTCGGTGGGAGCTACAATACAGCTGATCAAAGACAATAAAGAAGACACAGAAAAGTCCCAACCCAAGTAAAACAGAGAAAAAGCAAAGTATGCTGAACGCTTGGGCCAGCAAGACATTTCTGAGGGAATGGAAGCACATGAACAAGGAAATGGACAACTAAAAACTGAACGACGGGGCGCTAGAATCATCAAAGGATCTCATCGCAGAAGGAAAGGTAGAGAATTATTAGATCAAATCGTGAGGTGTCCAAATTATATCTGGAAAGGGAGAGATAATATAAAATCTGCAAAAATCATCGAAACATGCTGGTCCTGGGACAGAGACCCGCTTTACAATGACTCAGACTCAGAGGACGAGGCACCCACTTATGTGTGGAATTTGCTGATTCAACGATCCAGGACAGGACCGTATCAACCAGCTCTAATTGTACGGAAAGAACTAGTAAAGTTAGACCGTCCCAGAAAAGATTACACCCTAAACTTTAACAGAACCAAAAATTACTACTGCTCATGTATAATGTTCTACAGGAACAAAGACCTAACTAAAGGGTCTCTTAGAGGTATCACTGACTATGCAGTAACAAAAGACTCATGGAGAAGGCCATACAACCCCAGCCCAATGGGGACACCATGGATCTTCAATGTTGTCTATTTAATAGTACTCGGAATGCAATTCAAAATCAGATGGGGCCATAATTACAGAGAGCCACATCAAACACATTTCTGCGAGATCTCCATAGGGGAGTAGGAGGTTTGGACAACAAGCCCATCCATCCATCCATCCATCCATTTTCTTCCGCTTATCCGGGGTCGGGTCGCGGGGGTAGCAGCCTAAGTAGGGAGGCCCAGACTTCCCTCTCCCCAGCCACTTGGAGCAGCTCCTCTGGGGGAATCCCAAGGCGTTCCCAGGCCAGCCGAGAAACATAGTCCCTCCAGCGTGTCCTGGGTCTTCCTCTGGGTCTCCTCCCGGTGGGACATGCCCGGAACACCTCACCAGGGAGGCGTCCAGGAGGCATCCTAACCAGATGCCCGAGCCACCTCAACTGGCTCCTCTCGATGTGGAGAAGCAGCGGCTCTACTCCGAGTCCCTCCCGGATGACTGAGCTTCTCACCCTATCTCTAAGGGAGAGTCCAGACACCCTGCGGAGAAAACTCATTTCAGCCGCTTGTATCCGAGATCTTGTTCTTTCGGTCACAACCCAAAGCTCATGACCATAGATGAGGGTGGGAACGTAGATCGATCGGTAAATTGAGAGCTTTGCCTTTTGACTCAGCTCTCTCTTCACCACGACAGACCGGTACAGCGCCCGCTTCACTGCGGACGCTGCACCTATCCGCCTATCGATCTCACGCTCCAGTTTTCCCTCATTCGTGAACAAGATCCCGAGATACTTAAACTCCTCCACTTGGGTAAGGACCTCCTCCCCGACCCGGAGAGGGCACGCTACCCTTTTCCGGCTCAAGACCATGGCCTCGGATTTGGAGGAACTGATCCTCATCCCGGCCGCATCACATTCAGCTGCAAACCGCTCCAGCGAAAGCTGTAGATCACGAGCTGATGAAGCCAATAGGACCACATCATCTGCAAAAAACAGAGAAGCGATTCTAAGGCCACCAAAACGGATCCTCTCAACACCTTGGCTGCGCCTAGAAATTCTGTCCATAAAAGTTATAAACAGAATCGGTGACAAAGGGCAACCTTGGCGGAGTCCAACTCTCACCGGAAACGAGCCTGACTTACTGCCAGCGATGCGGACCAAGCTCTGACACCGGTCGTACAGGGACCTAACAGCCCATATCAAAGGGCCTGGTACCCCATACTCCCGGAGTACCCGCCACAGAACCCCTCGAGGGACGCGGTCGAATGCCTTTTCCAAGTCTACAAAGCACATGTAAACTGGTTGGGCAAACTCCCACGCACCCTCCAGGACCCTGTTGAGGGTGTAGAGCTGGTCTAGTGTTCCACGACCAGGACGAAAACCACACTGCTCCTCCTGAATCCGAGGTTCGACTATCCGACGGACCCTCCTCTCCAGAACCCCTGAATAGACCTTACCAGGGAGGCTTAAGAGTGTGATCCCTCTATAGTTGGAACACACCCTACGGTCCCCCTTTTTGAATAGGGGAACCACCACCCCAGTCTGCCAATCCAAGGGAACTGCCCCCGATGTCCACGCGATATTGCAGAGTCGCGTAAGCCAACACAACCCCACAACATCCAGAGCCCTAAGGAACTCAGGACGAATCTCATCCACCCCCGGAGCCTTGCCACCGCGGAGCTTTTTAACCACCTTGGCGACCTCAGCACCAGAGATTGGAGAGCCCGACCCAAAGTCCCCAGGCTCCGCTTCCTCAGTGGAAGACGTGCCAGTAGGATTGAGGAGGTCTTCGAAGTATTCCGCCCACCGACTCACAACATCCCGAGTTGAGGTCAACAGCACGCCATCCCCACCATAAATGGTGTTGGTCGCGTACCGCTTTCCCCCCCTGAGACGCCGGATGGTGGACCAGAATCGCCTCGAAGCCGTACGGAAGTCATCCTCTCCGAACTCCTCCCACGCCCGAGTTTTTGCCTCAGCAACCACCCGAGC